>VZDJ01000101.1:1559537-1588534 GCA_008694505.1 Cyanoderma ruficeps | reverse complement strand
CTTTATGAAATATGGGATTCTGGGACAGGAGGAATTTGTGTATGTTAGGAGAGTGGAATGATTCCTCTCCAAACTGTGAGGAAGCAACAAAACCAGAAAACGCATGAGACCAGATGGGACCATGGCTGGCTGGTATAGTAACACTACTAGAGTGATGGTCTAACTTCTTTAGTACAGATTGTTTCATTTATTTGGGGTTTTTTGGAGGGTTTTGTGTTTGTTTTGTTTTTCATTTTTAATGCATTTTTCTATGTACATAAAAATACTAGCAAATAACAGATGTAGAGGTCCATCTAAGTTCCATATTGAAGATCTGTTATCACTTCAAAATGCTTGGAGTTAAAATGGCAGGCTTTTATTTTCTGCATTTGAATGGTATATTTCATCAATAAGATGCATGTATGTAATGTAATGCATGTTTGCAATAATTATTTGTGATTCCTTTGTTTCCACATATCTCATAGAAATAGCTGCTGTATAGGGCTTTTCTCCTACTAGAAGTTCTTTGTTTTAAAAGAGCCTTTTGTTTTATTAATTACAATATCAATTATTAATCAATTTGGATGCAATTAAAGAACTTTTTAAAAATCCAATATCTTTGGGTACAATTGTTTCTAGTAGTTCATCTTTGTGGTTTGGTTTGATTTCGTTTGGTTTGGTTCCGCACCACCACACCTAAAAGGAACTAATGAAACTAAGCCACAGTATGGCACTTTGTTTTGTATTCATATGGACATTCTTTTACAAGATCTCCAGCTTCTAGTGTCATAGGAAAAATATGCTTTGCTACTTTTTACAAGAGCAAGGATGTTAAACTCTGGTGTCTTGGCTGTGTTCCAGTTTGACTAATTAATATTCTGCATAGTCTCCCTAAAATTTCAAATTAAAAGATTGGTTTTTAATTTAGACTAGTAGCAAGTAGAGTATCATATATATATATTGCCCTGCAGAAAAGGTTGCATTTCTTACTGCAATTTAGTATCACAAAGCGTCATCAACTCTGAGGAAAAATAATTGTGGAAATGTTAGTATGTTCCAATAAACTAAGTTTCTCTATTCAGAGCAGTCCTTACCTGTTGGAGGATAACAGATCTTTGATTGTAAATTCTAATTCATGTAAAAAACCAAGATTTTGAATGAGTCATGTGTGGTACATACGGTACAGTAACATAACAATGTTATCACATAAAGACGAACCAAAATGGATTTGAAGATTCCTGTGACCTTACTGACCCCTAGGAGGAGAGAAGTAATCAGAGTCCTTGGGAACACATGTGCCCAGGGTTGTTAAGTGGTGCTCTTGACTTGGGGGGAGATGGGGTGACGGACACACTTGCCTTTCTATTGAATATCACAGCTGGCCTGGGCCGAGCAGAGCATCTGGTGCTCCCCCTGATATGCTGCTCTACAGTCTCCTTACCAGAAGCTCTGTGTTCTGCTTGATTCACACACCTGTCACTTGCATAATAGAACTGAGAATGACCCCAGTGCAATACAGAAACTAAATTATGCAATCCGTAACAGCAAATTTACAGTTTCAAAATCCAACCATATAATTGTATAAATAGAGATGGAACTAAAAATACAGTTATGCAGCTGTGTTTCATCTTGTGTTTTAGAAGACAACAAAGGATGAGTATGCCCTTAATGAACCAGCTCTCTCTTTTCCCACTCTCTTTTATCTTTCAACTATAAGTACTCAGTAATCCCACTGTAAAAGATGTTGAAGATCAATGTTATATTTGATTATGTTCAAAGTTGTTGAGTCTTTTCCACTGGTATGAGTAGGATGAAGAAAATAGTAGAAGGACTCAAGAATCTTTATCCAAAGAAGTCTTATGATCTGATTTTGAGAGAAGGTGTTTGTGATACATCTCAGGATTTTAACATGCTAACCAGGCCAGCCTCTGGACATACCACGTGTTTCTGAATTACACAGTAACTCACATCAAGATGACTAGATTCAAACTGAAGTCAGATACTGAAGAGCCCTGGCTTCTGAATTCGGGATTGGCTTTGACTGGTAGATTTGAAATTATCTCTTTAGGACATCTGGTTCCTCCACCTTATTGTGTTCCATGCTTAGAGAAGTTACTGTAGCTTTCCTTGTCATACTTGAGCCAGAACAATCAATCATCCTGGATATATGTAAAAAAAATTCCTGTAAACTTGGGCTGCCAACCCATTGGCGCCTGAATTTTTAGAGCTTTTGATACACTCATTTTATCTGAGCCAGTCTCCAAATGGGAAGGGCTAGTCTTAAATCAAAACCATATAATCCTGGGGAAATTGAGTGCCTCACCTGCTTTAGCACAACCACATGGCTTTGCCCTTGTCTGTTACCTCCCCCTCAAAGAACACTGAGAAGACACTGATTTGAGGAGTGAATCTCACTGGAAAGAGTTTGAAGACAGCCTTGTAAGAAAAAAGGGTAAGAAAGGCAAGAGGCCATTAGATGTCTGGGCAGCACAGCTTGCCATGAGCCAATTGCTTCTCTATTTGAAGAATGAAATTAAGCAGAAAATAAAAATACTTGGGTAAAGAAACACTTGTCTGGGCTGGTAGTGATCTTTTGAGCAGGTGTAAAAATCTAATGGTGGAGGAAAAGCAGAGGTCCTGAAGCCACATAGTACTGCAACTGGCTCCTGTCCTAGCCTGCAGCAAGGCAGGATTATCAGCAGGATCCAGGAGGCAAGGAGAGGCCACTGCTCCTACGTACTATCTCCCCAAACCCTGATGACTCTTGTCAAAAAGTTTTAATAGCATCATGATTCCTGATGACACCGTGCCTTTAATATCAGGGTTTTGAGACACTCAGGTGCATTACCCTGTAGTTATTACCCACTGGTAAGAGCTGCTGTCTGGAAGTCATCAAAGCAATGTTCAGTCTCGGTAAGGCCAAAAAAAAATTATTTACTGTAGCATGTTGTCCTTTGGAAGGGTCATTTATTCAGTGCAAGTGCCACAGAACTCTATGCTCACTCAGGATAGAAAGAAAGAGAACAGTGTAGACATAAGGACCTTGTGTAATCAAGTCCCTATTTTGCTACTGAGTCCCTTGAAAACTCCGACCTCTTGGCACTGGCTATTACTGGGGTGTGGATGGGTGCTGGAGTCCTGCTGCAGAACATGGTGCACAGGGGAGCTGGGATAGCACCAGTGTGGTGGCTGCATGGGAGCCCATCTTTTGGGTCACAGAGCCTGTGTAACTGACACCAGAAATAATCTGCCAGAGCAGGGCTCTGCCACTGGAATCAGACTGTGCCAGAGTCTCTGGTGGGTCTGGAGACAGATGCACAATTTAAGGATGCCTGTCACAAGGTATAAGGTTCAAAAGGACTGGTTACAGTGTTCTGACACAACTCACTCCTCTCCTTTTTGTTTGAGACGGTATAATTATCTGGGTCATATGTTACCATCATGTAGATGAGATGTGCTGTGGTGGTTAGATATTTTCTGTTGTGTACTCAATATTTGACCCTATTTAGAGTTTCAACCATTTCTCCTTTCATTTTTAATTCTTTTCTCTTGATCTAGAGGTTAAGGTAGGTGAATGGTAGTGCTATGGGTCAGACTATCTTTTCCAGACCAGAACAGAAAAGGACAGTCAATATTTTTTATGTGCCATAACTATTTGTTTATAACTGTAACACCAATTAATTTAAAATTGCCTTTTTAAAGTTTGCAGTAACAGAAATGTTTGTAAACACCGACAAAGGGTATCACTCTCTAAACTTTTATGGGCCAACTTCACTCCTGTGACATCCCTTACCATTGCCCCAATTTCTAAAATACATGTAGACATGTTCATTAAGAAAAAGCAGATACAGTCATTGTCAATGAGGCAAATGATGTTAAAGTAGAGAACAAACAGATTTTCAAGCCATAAGTCCCTACATAAAAGTATTTTTTTATCATAAGAAAGTATTATGGGCTAATGTCTTATGAAAATGTAGTTAAAAAGTCAATAAAATGTCTACAGTTTTGAGAGTTTCATAAAGTATTTCACATTCTTTTTTATATGATGCTAACTCTAAGAATTTTGCAAGTTACTTTAATGATAGCTGTGATCATTGTATTCCATTATGCATTCAGAAACAGTAGTGGAATTTTTTGTATTAGTCAGAATAACTGAAATCTGGAAGAGACATTTATGCAGTCCACAAATGCATTATGAAAGTACTTAATCTGAGGCAAAAACAATTGTATATGCTTTTATAATGTACTCTGTTAGATTTAGGTATAACAGAGTATCTTACAGAGCATTTTAAGACATTAGAAAAAAATGAATATATTGCCTTAGTTCATCCTAATTTTAAGTAGTGGTGGGGTTTTTTTTTAAGAAAAAGTATTGAGGGTTTTATAAAAATTACTGGATCTTTTAATAAGAAAATTTTTGCCAGTGAATGCAGGAACTGTCATGAGGTGGTACATTAAGCTGCAGCTTCTTATGGCAAATAGCTATTTTCTGAATGGCAATTTATTTTTTTCCCTCTGAGTTTGCTTAATGATGTTATTCATAGAGTGATAATTTGTCTCAGTGTGGTGTTGCCTGCTCCAGGGGAACTCAGCAGGGGCTGGGAGCTGCTGCCTCTCTCAGGTCACTCCACTGTGAGGCAGCAGCTTCTATGCTTATGGAAACTCATGAACATCCAACCCCCTCCCCAAAGGAATATCACCCCCCAGTTCCTGTTTTGTTGCTTGGTTGTTTGTTTTTTATTTCAATACCAGGTAGCATCTGGAAACAGCAAAAAAGAAATACAAAAAACCCTTTTTATACATGGATTTCTCCAGTCAAATATAGATTTTATGAGTGGAGAGAGTTTTCTAGCCTTTATGAATGCATTAAGTAGTTTTTTGACACTTTGATGTAAATCTATCAAAAGATAACTAAAATAGTAACGAAGAATTTTTGTGACCAAGGTGTGTAGAGGCCCAGAAGGCTGGTTCATCACAAGCTGCCAGTCCAAAAGTCAAAAGGGATTATGTTCATTATTGAACTAAGGAAGTCTGAATTTTGTCCACAAAAATAAAAAACCAAATTAATATATGCAAAGCTTTCGATATCTTTTGACATGTCTCCTCAATGTCTGCCTTGTGTACCTGGAGGCAGTAAACACGCGTGTGACAATTTCTTGATGCTGACACAAATATTATTTGAAGTGTTATGGCCAAACACATGTCTTCACATCTACAATTTCAGTTCATTGCTCTGATTTTTAACCCTTGGAGCTTTATTTTTAGTGGTCATTATTAAAAAAAAAAGTGAACTATGTTTTCACTGTTTTATCAGTCCTAGTTATAAGAAGATTAATAAGGGATAAGTATTTTCCTCTGACATTATAGAATAATTTGTATGTGGCTCAGTGGTTCATCCTGTAAAGTGGACATTGTAATACAATCATTGATTTTTTTCTAATGACTTTGAAGAGCCCGCAAGGATAATACTTTATTAGGAGGATGTCCTGGTTTTGTCTCAGATAGAGTTAATTTTTTTCTTAGTAGCTGGTAGAGTGCTGAGTTTTGGATAAAACACTGATGCTTTGGCCATTGTTCAGTAGTCCTTATCCTAAGTCAAGGAATTTTCTCATGCTCTCTCACTGAGCAGGTGCACAAGAAACCAGAAGGGAGCATGGACAAAACAGCTGAGTTGAACAGGGAAATATCACACCATAGATGATCCCTATCAGTGTATAAACTGGAGGGAGCTGGCCAGGAACCACTGATTGCTGCTTTGGGATGGGTTGAGCCTTAGTCAGTGGGTGGTGGAAAATTATTGCTATTAATATTATTAATATATTTTACTTTGTTTCAGTTATTAAACTGTTTTTTACTTCAACCCACAAGTTTTACCTTTTTTTTCTGACTCTTCTATACATACCACCTTGTGGGAGGGCATGAGTCACTGTGGTACTTAGCTGGGGTTAAACCCAGCTTCGTTGGGGTTAAACCAGGACAGAAGAGCTGCAATAAAGTGTGAAATGCAAAACTGAACAGCCTAGTTGGGAGAAGCAAAATTGTTTCTCTTCTGCCTTGCATGGCCCTTTGGAATTTACCATCTCTGTGTAAGAGGAAAGAATCCTCTTTCTTTTATCCTGTCATCTTTAACTAATACCTCTGTTTACCTACTGAAATCTTCCACAACAAAATATTAGTACAGAAAAGTGCACAACTGTCTTAGCAATAGGTTTTAATTAATTTATTTTTTTTAAATTACACTTCAGCATCATTGTTTCTTTGGATTCCCTAGAGGACAGAGAGCTGCTAATTTAGATAGAAATGGCCTAGACATCCACAGAGTTAGGGCAGGGGAACTGGATCATAGAGAGTTTTTTGAAAGCAAGGATTTAGGAGATATCCTGAACCTATGGGTTTACTTGCAGTTGCTCCACTAAGATGAATGGGAGATGTATAGGTTCAGTGATTTTGAAAATGAGGTTATACAATCTCTGCAGGGGTCCTTGCTTTTGTTTGTGCTCTCATCCCCAGTGCCAAGCAGAAGCCACATGTGTCAAAGAGATTATAGTTTCCTCATAATGCTTCCACCCTTTGTTACTTGGAATCTGGAGTTCAACCATTGCCTTGGACTGGATTCTTCACCCATGGTGTTGGTTATAGAGTTACATTTAGACAGAAACAAATACATCTTTTGGGGGAGAAGAGTGACAGGAGTGTGAACTATAGCTTGTTCTTTTCAGCACTGAGAGTGTCTATAGTGTTATCCAATGTAGTGCAATTTTTTAGAATTCCACAAAGCTGAAGTTTTTCCTTATCTTCCTATGTAAGAAACAAAATGCCAAATTACAATATTTCTAGCATAGAATATTCAGGAAAGAAATTTTTTGTTTTCATTTATTGGTTTAGTTGAAGGCATTTCTGCAATAATTAATAATTTAGACTCATTTTAACTTGATGCTTAAACCAATTGTTAATTTCTCTTTATCACAATAATTACTCAAAAGAATGAAAATTAACAATGAATCTTCAAGCTCATTATAGATCAAGGACATATGGATATAAGGATGCATTTGTTACTTCTGGTAAATGAAATTCTTATAGAAATTATTTCAATGCAGTTGTATAAAATGAATTTAACAGTGGTAGTCCAATAAAGAAGCTTTAATAATTAAAGAACACATGGGAAGGGTTAAATCTAGAATTATCTTTTTTCTGGTACTACTGTAGAGCAATTTAGGGAGTGAGTTGGTCTCCATTTTCTTCCCTACCAGAATTTACTTAAGTTCCACTCAATTACATCTACGTAATGTCATTGCAGGCTTTAAAACACAGTGGGGTGGTGTATAATTATCTTGGGGTTTAATTTTGCCTTTGGAATCTTTATCACTTGTGACGATGTGTAAAAAGGAAAGAGCACAGCTTGGCTTTCAGAAGCTGGGTTTGTTTTTCAAAGTTTGTTTGGCTGATGTTTAGGAAAAATAACCTGAAAAGCCTTTGTAACCTGGTCACAGATGATGTGCAAATCCCTAGAAAATAATAAAATATATTTAATACATTTTAGAATCTGACTGCATTTTAACTTGTAGGCACTGCAGCGTTTGTGCTGTGAAGTGATTCTAAAATATTTATTTTCATGCCTTAAGCTAAAAAAGTTTATGGCTACAAAGAGCAAGATCATACTAAACAAAGCAACAGGTTCCAAGTATTCCATTGTTCCTCAGTGAATGCAGCAGTAAGATCTTTTCCAAGAACTGCATCCACAATGAATAATTGGTGGCAGGCTTTTTTCTAACAAAAAATAAATTCATTTTCCTAAGAAAATTAGAAGTCCTTAAAATGAAACTGAAGATTTACTCTACTGAGGTTTGACCAGGGTATTTTATGGGCACTTAAATAAACTCCTTAATTACCGAGAGGATTCTGCCGTTGATAGTGATGACAGGTGTGATATAACTAGACCCTCATAAATCCTCTTAAAAAGTACCAAAAAAGTTGGTCTACTGTCCTGAAAACGAAATGCCAAACAGCTTGCATTGCCACCAGTCTTTGAAGAAATGTGTTGACTGCACATTGTCATTAACACTTGTAAAGATAAATATGCTAAAGCTAAATTATCCACTTGATATTGCTCTAAAGATTTAACAGTAGACGTGTCCTGTGGACACCCTGAGCCACAGCAGAAAAATAATTGTCCTCTTCAAACTGTTGGTTTGTAAAACATTTACACTTGTGGCATCTGCACTGTCCCTAATCAATGTCAGTTCTGTGAACTGATCGACATCTCCTTTCTATTTCAGGGGCTTTGTAGTCCTCTCATCAGTTTTTGTTTGCTTGTCCCTATAGACATTGATCCCACTTTGCTTTTCATTGCTTCCCCAGGTCTCCATTTTTCAACATTTGATGTGATTCCCTGTACATTCCATTCCCCTTTTACTTCTCCAAGCTTTCTTTCCCTATACTAATATTCCCAGTGTCTCTGCTATCCTCACACCAGGATTTGTCATACCTGTTCTCATGTATCTACAGTTTTGGGTCCCCATGGTCAGCCTAGGGACAGTTTTCCTTGGAAAAACTGCAATTTCTAATAGTGCCTGAAAGTTACTCTCTCCCTTGTGGCTCTTGCACCTTCTAGTCTCTCTTTCTTTTTCTTTTAAAACTTATTTTTGCCTCTGAGAGATGTATCATTTAGAGCACTAGCCAACAACCTCTACCAGGAAGATGGTTAGAGCCAAGGTGGGAGTAGTTTTGCTGCAAGGTATTAATTTTTTATTAGTTCTATTCTTTGAGCTGCAGATAATTGGAAAGGTGCTTCTAGGTGCTCAGGTAAATAGACAGCAAAAACCTAAAGGTTTTTTTTATTATTTTTATTTTTTTCTTCTGAAAAATCAATATATTTTTGCCCACTGATTCTGGAATTCGAAACAGGGATCACATGGGATATGCAAAAGTCTATGGACAAAGAAATGCATTAAGTTCCAGCAGATTTCTTATAAACATAGTTGGTCAGTAAACAAAAGTAAATATTCATGTCTGCCTTCTTCCATTCATGAGTAAGCGAGCAAAGAAATAGGATGTCATTTTACTTAGTTCTTATGGGTAACTATGGTTATCCACTGAGGCTTAGTTCTCACCACTGGATTTATGATGCTTGCTCAGATTATCTTCTCTCTTTCCATGACCAGGCCTCTCTTTCCAGTTTTTTGTTGTCTTTTATCTTGTCATGGTTATATACAGTAAGATTGAAATTGATTTAACATAACTCTCAACATCTACAGTACTTAGGTTAGATGGTCTTTTGAGATGAAGAAAGAAAGAGTCATTTTTAGGGTATGATTCATTTGACTCTTTTTAGATGTCTACTTCAGGAATGGATGAAAGATATTAAATTAGTGCCTCCACTACAAAGAAAACCTAGGGGGACTAGATCAAAAGTGAAACTCTCAACATTGTCTTTGCACTTACTTAAATTAGGAATTGCAACTTAGTGATTAGAATTGAATAATGAAATCCACTTCTGTATGTAGATGATTTAAAAGTAATCTCTACCATTTAAGCTTTTAAACATATCTAGTCCAACACCCCTGCCATGGGCAGGGATATTTTTCACTAGATTAGATTGCTCAAATCCTCATCCAATCTGACTTGAACATTTTCAGGGATGGGACATCCATAGTTTCTCTGAACAACTTGTTTTGGTGTCTCATCATCCTCATTGTAAAGAAATTTCTTCCTTACAGCCAATCTAAATCTACACACTTTCAATTTAAAATCATTGTATGCTGTCATGACAGGCCTTAGTTAAAAGTTTTTCTCTTTCTTTCTTATAAGCCATCTTGAAATATTGAAAGGCCATAATAAGGTCTCCCTGGAGCTCTCTGTTCTCCAGGCTGATCTCCAGCTCTCTCACTTTTATCTTCCTAGGAGAGGTATTCCAGCTCTCTGATCATCTTCATGGCGACCTCTGGACTCACTCCAGCAGGTTCATGTCCTCTCTATCTTGGATGGGGGCTCCAGATCTGGACACAGAGCTCAAGATGGGGTTTCATGAGAGCAAATTAGAGGAGGAGGATCACCTCCCTCAGCCTGCGTCACAGTTCGTATGCACCCCAGGAAGCAGTTAGCTTTCTTGTACAGTGTTGAACATTATGCTTTGTGTCTTTTCCCACAAATGAACTCCTCTTTCAGTCACAGCACATTATTGTCTAGGGGAAAAATTTTAGAAAAAGAATTAAGAAAGAAGCAGAAGGAGAGTAGTAGGAATCCTCTAAAATCCAGAATATGATTTATAATGATACCTTGCAAATAAAATCTAATACAATAAATCCAAAATAATTTCCAATATGTCTTACTAAAACAAGCATAACTTTTTAAAAATGGTCTGTGACAGTTTCTTTACTTAGACCATGTTTGCCCTTAAAACAATTTGCTGACATAGCTGGGCTAGGAAGAAGTGAGATGTTTTCACTCTGCTGAATGACATAAGTATGATAGCAACTTCTTGGATGTAGAAATGTTTCTTAAAGAGCAGAAAAAGCCAGTTTGCAAGTACAGCTTATTCTATGCCTGGAATGAAACTCCTTTTGCTGTTACTCTATCTTCATGGTCAGGAGATTTACCAATATAATCAAATGCTAGGATCTGACTATTAAGACATGCCTCTGCCTGAATTAAGGTGCAAAGGAGAACACATGCCAAAATCAACAGTACAGATTTGATTTGACAGTAAATGTGAGGTGGAGAGAGAGATCAAAAGAGGAAGCGGGTGAGGAGGGGATACAGAGAGAGATTAAACAAAAATGTCACCACCACATAGATTTTGATAGTGTCCCATTGGTCCTCTTCTGGTCTTCTTGGTGGTGGGGGTCCTGAGTCATTCTTCTAGAGGTAGCACTGTGTATTGTTCAAGGCCTAGGTATCCAAGGGGTGGTCTCAGAAGTTCCCTCAGTTTGGGCTGGTGTGAGTGTAAACAGTAATTTCCTTCCTCACAGCTTCCCACAGTGGGAATTTTTTGTCCAGATGCTAACTGAACCTTTACCTCCATTAGGCCTGGAATTAGCTACTTTCTGCTGTGCCATCTGCACTTATCTAAAGTTCTGTTCTGGTGGCTTATCTTGTGGGGAAAGTGTTTTGTAACTTTGTTCTTTAGGTACTCACAACACACTTCAATGCTTTTCCAGCAAACCCTTGTAAATCTAGTGAATACCTTCTGCCTTTCAGAACCATCAATCCTTAAATTCTTGCTTTTGATAATCTTAAGAATCAGCTTCAATGAAAAACCTTTTTCTTAATTGACCGCATAAAAATATCTTTGAGTTATATTTGGGACAAGTTCATTTGACCTTTTGTTGAGGATCTTTTCTGCTATACAGCCAATTTATACTGGTCTCTTGAGGGAAGACTTATGAGATATGTATATTCCTTCAATAAAGATATGCTGTCTAGCTGAATGTTTGCCAAAATGTTATGTCTTCCTCTCTTCATTTCTGCCTAACAGTATGAAGATTACTTAGTAATCTTTGGCATATTGTGTTTTGTCACTGTGTACGACCTGAATGTTTCCAGACATATGTTATACAGAGCCTTTATCTCTTCCTTTTCAGTGGGTGGGAGAAAGTCAATTACTTATGAAGAAATTGCTATGTTTAATTCTCGAGGATATTTAGTTCAAGAATATAAAAGAATTTGCATATTCAAGACATTCTTTTCATGCTATCCAGGCAATACCTGGTTCCACAATCTTCTAAAAAGTTCACAGGAATTATTCCTAGCGTTGAGAGAGGAAGGTGCATGCTGCTTTGTGCACTGGAAAAGAGTTGATCAACATCCCTCACAGCAGCACCTTTCCCACATCATTTTGAGTACATCAGCTTTTGCTGGAGCCGGAGCACCGCTGGGTTGTTAAACAGTGTAGTCTTGTCAGCTTAGGAAAAGTAAACTAGTATAAGCAAAGACATGATTTTGAATGACTTAAGTCTACACATCTAAATTCAATTCACAAATTATCTCATTTTAATAAGTTTAAATTGGGGTGACTTTTTTTTATTGTTGTTCAATTTAAACAGACAGTATGAAACTGCAAGAAAAAAAAACAAAAACAGGAACCATTTCTAAGGAGGACATTCATATGAGACACTATACCTATATGACTTATAAATAAAAACATCTGTGTCCAGCCAAGCCCCTCCAGACAAGGAATATTTTATAGCTTACCAAGCCATCTGTCCTCTTCTGAGTGCATCAAAGCTGTGTTCCTGTGTTTGGGGGAATCCTGATTTATACACTGTGTTAGCATAATGCCCATTGGAGATGTGGTTACACCAGAGTTTCCTGTGCATGAAGTCGACCCAATGACTACCTTTACTCTATCAAACCAACAAATGTCTCTGCCAATAAAACAATCTTCCTGCTTCTAACTCATTTATGGGCTGCCTGTGAAAAAGAGAAAGTCGGCTTCCAGCTGCTTGGACACTCTCTTTCACCAGATTACACTGTCTCCCCAGTTACTCCAGCATGACCATTTTATTATTCTTTACATCTATAAAAATGATCCAGGCTAAAGTCAGAGCAAGGGATGTAGTTTTGTGGGATAGAAACATGATACTATTCCATCTGAACTGAGATTTCCCTATGATTCAGCACAACAAACTCAATGTGATGAGAGTGTCGCCTAGTAAAAAGCAAATAAAATCTCATTCAGTTGTGTCTAATAGATATTTTTATGAGAGGTGTGAGAAAATCTCATTTTCTGCCAAGCCCTTATTGGTGTTTGCTCTTACTACTAAATATTACAAAATTCCTTTGGGAGGTTTCTAGTATATAACCAACATAACATCACGTACATTATCCTGGATATTCCTCATAACTTGCCACCCCTGTTCTTTTACCTTATGTGTTATCTCAGATTTAACTCTTTTAATAGACAGCAGGGTATGAGGAGAAACAAATTTGTTACACTCTTATCATGTTAGGTTATTGATGGCTGTGAAGTGTTTCGTCGTTTAGGTCAAACAGTGTAATCCACACTACTAATTGTTACAAACCATAATCTGAAGAGAGAAGTTCCTGCATGTATTGAAGGTTTCTTTAGGCAATGAAAATGGTAGGACCTAGAGATATGCCATGCCACTTACATTGATTCAAATGGAAGGTTTAATTACCTCTGATTTTGTTATACCGTAGTACAGCAATGGAAAGAAGTATCTGTTGCTTTGCAGTTGCTAGCAGAGCTGAGGAACTGACCAAAACAAGATAAGTTATTGCAAACAAGGTTCTGTCTGGCACCTGGGGCTATTTAATTAGCCAGAGACTGAACTCTAATGAGAACAAATCACTAGAGGAGAGAGTTTTCTTATTTTTCTTGTTTCTTTCTGAGCAAGGATAAAGTGAAAAGTTAAATGAGGTAAAAGTTCAGATAAGAGCTTATGATTTTTCCATAAGAATAGGAATATTTTTTGCTTTCTTTCTTTTTCTGCTGTCTTTGTGGCGCTGAAACCTTTGGACCAGAAGGAAATGAGATGACAGCTGGGTTCTTCCTCATGCAGTGGTGAATACTTTGTAGCACTCACTGCTCCACACTTGTCACTGTCCTGCTGAGTGGTGTGGGAGTGAGAAGTCCCTCACCAGCTTCCAGCACAGGCTGAAACAGGCTATTTAAACAGTTTAACTGCTAGTCTGAACTAAACTAATTTTATTGCCATTGGGTTAGGGAGCAATTGTATTGGCTCTGCAGGGGGATCTAACTTTTCAGCTTCTCACCAAAGCTGAAAAATCAGCAAAAAGGAACAGGATGTTTGAGTGGCTCTACAGAGCCCATCAGGTAATTTTTTCCCAAGTATGCTTCAAGACTGAGTTGTGGACTAGTTCTGCATGCTTTTGCTAGTGCTTCGTAAACATGACACATCCAAAATATGCGTTAGCAGAGGAGTCACTATGACAGGCAGCCAGTTGTTTTGGGAAGTATTAAACAAGGGCTATTTTAAGGCATGAGCAAACTGATTGACAGTCAGAGGAAGAGGGAGAGCTGTCTCCCACAGCTCCTCTGAGTTAGATTTCTAATCTGAGTCACCAACATAGGCAATCACTTACCTAGGAATCCCAGTGAATCAGACACTCATTCATACTGCTCTTTTTTTGTGGGAGAAGATTATGGAAGGAGTGGGGCTGAAATGTCTTAGCAGCACAGATCAGACACTGGTTAAGCTGGGTTTAGAACTATGTTGGTTCTCATTTTGTTCCAGCTGCTATAAATGCTCTTCTGTTTGATGGCAATCAAATGTTCATGCTGACATTAATGTGTCCACTATTAGATGACTTACAATTGGCACGCATCTTTTCTGCAAAGATCCAAATGTATCACTGAATGATTGCTCGTTACAACTGTAAACTGTTGTACACATAGAAATCAAATGGTGGAATTGCTGTTTTTCTATTCCTTTCTTTTCATAAAACACTGAAGTATTTGGAAAAAAATGCACATTTGTTCTCCTTTCTGAATTCACTTCTTATTTGGATAGCAGTTCAATTTACCAAAAATAAGAAAATAGCTTGCAAAATACTGATGTAATAATGATAATTTTTCAGCCACTGTGCCAGTAGAAATAATTCTATGAAATATAGAGTAAGCACATAGAATGAGCCCAACAGCAAGTAGAAAAACCTACAAATACTCTAGCTGCACATCCACTGTGTACATCCTAGACACATCAGTTAGGTAAAAAAGTATATTTTGGTTAATTTTTTGTTCGATACATACCTGTAATTCAGCTTTACAGAAGACCTCTATACCTGAGCCAGCATGACTTCAAAATCTGTCTTCGTATAACTTTCATCTTTAAAATAGGATTTCAGTGCCAATGGCCAAGAAGTTTCCCTCTTGGAGCATCAGAAATCATTCAGCTCCTCTGCAAATTCAAGAACTTCAAACTTAGCTCACTCCTTTGGAGACAAAAAATTGCTATTATTCCCTCAACGTGCATAACTGAAAAATACATTTTCTGTAAAAAAGCTAAAAGAATGATCTGGGGTTGTGCTTCTGGGCTTGGTATACCTCAGCAAGTTTTCCTTATGCCTTGAAGGTGACTCAATGACAAGTGATTAGATAGATACAATTTGGCTTACTTTTCCATTTCAAAACTTTGGTCAGATGAGAAAAGTAGCCTTACTGTTAGACAAGGACTAGACCAGTTGCACTGATGAATTACTTAATTAGATCTTTACAGTGAGTAATACACCTGCAATATGGTTGGTTTGATAGTTAAAAATCCCATAAAAGGCTAATTTTTTCTTAAATATTTACATTGCAAATACATTAATACCAGTGTTCAGACATGAAAGCTTGATCCAGCATTCTGTGTCTGAATTTCAAGTGCAAACAAATTTAGTTATTCTTGTATTTTTCTAACATTTCATTAATTAGATTTTTACATAAGGAACAAATGCAAGAAAAGTATTTGTCTGAGACAAGACAGCCTTCTTTTCCTTGTATCAGTAATTATCAGCTGAGAATCTTTTCAGTCTGAACAGCATGCAGTGTGCTAGTTATTCACTGCTTGAGATTTGAGCTTAGTTCTGACTGAAACTATGAATAAAATTAGCTTAATTTATTTTGATTGTAATAAGTATTTATCTGTATGACAAGCCTATCAAGGACCTAGGCATAATTTACAGCATTTCCCAAGGGAGCACTTGTAAAACAACAAAGGTGTTGATAGACCCATTTTTTGCCTTTTGGCAGGCTTTTGTGAGGAAATTTGCCATGTTTTGTCTCCATTATGTTGTTTGCACATCCAGTTAATGGGTTTCCTACCACTGCAACAGGAGACCTAAGAACTTCTTAAAAAACTCCAAAATCACTCGGAAATCCAAATTTAAACAGAATATTTAACTGGAAATATGGAAGGTCAAGGAAATAAACTTTTTGTTTCCTTTTAAATAAACTATAGAAACTTTTGTACAGACTCCAGTATGTTTCTTTTTTCCAAGTTTTTATTTCTTTTTTTTTTACTCTTAATGTTATTGTAGTCTCTTATATATTCTTTATTCTTATCGTCATTGTTGACAACTGTATTTTATTACTCCAGTGAAATGTCCAGGGGAGCTGTTATGAAACTAAGCTTCTTTTGGCAGACTCTCTAGTCTCAGTTTTCCAATTTGAATTTGACTCATAACAAATTTTTTAACAATGTCTTATATTAAAGGAATTCCACAAACTTGAGACACATGAAAATCGCCCAGCTTGAAAACAGACTAGTTTGCCTTTTGATAGTGCGAGTCAGCACTGCATGTATTGATTCCAAACAACACAGGCATTGGAGACGTATGATGACCTAGTTTTAAAATGCATATTGTTGATTAGAATAGTCATTTCATTTTGGTGGTAGAATGAACAATACTGGACCACATCCAGGCCCTTAAAACAGTTAATGGCTGCCCTTCTCCAACAGATGGCCACTGTGTTTGTTTTATGGGATGGTTTGGATCCATGCTTTCTGCCTCACCATCTCATTGCAACTAGTTGTGCTGCAGTTGGAAGAGCCACTTCCACAAGCAGATGACATGATGGTGTAATTTATACAAATAATTATCAGCAGGCAGTCAAACCACTGTAATGAAAGGATTAATTTCTAGTGATTTGAAGTTTTGGAGTCAAGGAAGGGAGGTTATTACCAGTTGCTCATTCACTGATGGACTAATTTGCTTTGTATTATAATAAATTTGGTAATTTTTGATTGAAAAAAGTAATGCATACATGCCTCCTACTATTTATCTTAATGGTACTGCGACATTAGATTGCAGCATGAATGAAAAGCTGATGTGTTTCAATGCCTTGGCAGCTTGCAGTGACCTTCAGGAGAAATGAAATGCTCTGTTGGCTGAGGAAACAATTGAGCTGAAACCAGTCAGGCGCAGTAAAGTCGGAGATAGTCTTTCCAAATTAAAAGCTGTTACTAGCAGCTCAAAACAAGACAAAAAGTCAGAATATAACATCTTGCTGCAAGGTGATTTTACGCTCAGATTAAAGGAGAAGGAAAAAAAAAAGCAAAGTTCAGATCTAAAGGAATTCCCATTAACTTGAAGAATTTGGAGATTAGAATGAACATTAACATCCAAAGGTAGCTGATGTATGAACACACTGTAGAAGCCATAATCTGTTGAAAATCACTGAGATAAATTTAGGCTACTGACCTTTTAGTGCATTAGGGCATGAAATAAATCACTGGCTGCAAGTAGTAAATTTGCTACAATCTAAATGCTTTCCAAGTACTTCTAGCTGTACAATTTTGCATTTGAGAGTGCTGCATAGCAGGAATAACCTTCTAATATTTCAATTACTCCTCAGTATTCCTTATGCAATCCTGCATTGTTGCATACCCCAATTTTTTGTTAATACCTATGAGTATTTTGGAGAATGAGAAAGAAAAAGCCAGGCTTTAAATCAGTCAGCAGCATCCTCATAAGTTAATGATTATTTACATACTGATAAAGAGTTCAGCTCAATCTCTAATAAATTTCCACAGATTTCAGCTACAGCACTTAGAAGTATATTCAGTATTAAAATTCAATTCACTGGATCCCTTTCTTTAGTGGATGTGTGCTGCTTTACAGGTGGGTACCCTGTGTGAGTGCCCATAGTGTGGGCACTAACTAGCTACAGCTGAAAGTTTCAGTCCATGCTTCAAACATAACGGTGTTTCAGGAACAGATGTTGTAGCCCTGCTTATTGTGCCCTGCCGACAGAGAAGAAGTTTTCTTTTTGTCTGTTCTAGCAACACCGCTTTAAGAAGTCTTCTGAACTGCAGATGATATTGTCACCTTCTACTGTCCATTCCAGAGCCTCCACTTCAACAGTTTTAAAGAAAAAAGAGAGACTTGATGACTTATCTTTGGAGGAAAAAGTTACATCTTCTTCTGTTCTTCTGCATTTTCCTGACTTCAGTGTCACTTACACATGTTTCTCTTTGCAGAAGAAATAATAATATAATCCACACAGCACTCATCCATCTGTAAATGTCAAAGTGAATTCCTCAAGGTGTCAAAGCTTCATTCTTTCTCCTGATAATTGAGTTGGGTAGAGCGCTGACTGGGGAAGCATGGGCTTTTTCTGAGGACCTTAGAAACCATTGTTCCCTTGAAAACTCAGAGGAGTTATTTGGGCTCAGCACTTTTCAGTATAAGATTTTGGAAGAGATAAAGACAAGTGCTGTCTCACTGCAGCATGACATAATGTTGGTTTTATTTTGCTAGGCTTCATTACAGTCTCTTTGTGAAGAGAACTGGAAAACTGTATGGAAGAAAAAAAAAAACTGCTTTGTTAGCTGAAACTCAAAGCTTATTTGCTTCACCAGGTCAGCAGCAGTTCTGTGGCTTCCACCTTGGCTGAGGCAGTGAATAGTTCCTCTTCTCTTCCGACTGACAAAGATTTTAGGAAGGTGGTGATAAGCTTTTAGTAAAACTGATTGATTTATGAAGTGTTATTCAGGGAAGAGTCCTGTATGTTAAAGATTTCAACAAATACCAGCAATTAGATAATTATCAGATCATTTTTATAGGTTAGATTTTTATCTCTTTAATATCCAAGGGATCTAGCCAGTCATGCCTGATTTGAAGTTACACACTTAGTGCATTTTCCCTTCCCTGAAATGACTCTTCAAGGCATAAGCTTTTATACTGCTCAGGGGAATACTGCTCCCCAGACAGCTCTCTTGTGAGACTTTCAGGGAATGGAGGAAGTTATTTCCTGCACAATTTTCTTAGCAAACCTAGAGAGCTGAAAGTTCCAGGTTTCCTTCAATTCTGAGGTTGTACTAGCATCTAAAAGAGAGAAGAGAGGTCAGGCATCATCCACTGGTTGCTACTTAAAAACTACATGCATGCATATATACATACACACACATATATATACACATAAAGCTACTCAGATTAGCAACAGTAATGATAATAGGAATAGTTACATCTGCCCTGTGATCTGTCCTTAATTCCTGATAATCTTGCAGTTGAGATGCCATCTTCTACTATGCCTACTGTCATCCAGACCTCTTTAACTTTACACTAAAGTGACATGCCATGAAGAGTTCTTTATTCCATAATGTCAACTCAGAAAAAAGAAGGAAAAGAAAAAAAAAAAACTCAACACCTTTATGTCTCATTTTTTTAAATTGACTTCTACTCTGCTTTTACTTCTTAAATTTACAAAATCTGTTCATGAATCTATTATATTTGGCCTTTCTTCAATGTTTGCCTTACACTATGTCCACAGAAGTATGGAATCTAAAACCATAATGTACCTGTCCTCTCAGCATATTGCTGGAGTTCAGAGCTCTGTACAACTTACTTGGCTCTCTGCATAATGTCCTGTTTGGCAAAGATATTCAGATTGTATATTCTATTTATACGGCGTTCTCAGAGTTTGGTGAAGTACAGAGTGGGAGGATCAGGAGCATGCTATTATAATAGTTAACCTTGCATGCAGTGATCAAGGCAATAAATAAGTTACAAGAATTGTAAGGTATGCAGAAATGGCAACACAAAAGAGGAGAGGGAAAGCTAAGAACAGAAAGATGCACTGAAAACCCAAAAGATGAAGGTCGTTCTCATTGATGGCAATCACTGAATATGTATATACCGTTTATTTCAACCTAATTTTTACAAGGATAAAGAAGATTTTTTCATCTTAGTCTCCCTTGTTACTATATTTTTTTTTATTATTTTCAGTACTCTTCTCATCTTATATTTTGCTTCTTTATTTTTAATCTTCCTACTCTGCATCTTTTGGGGATATTTTTGAAACTATGTCCAACATAATCCTTTCATGTTTGACTGTCCAACATGGTGAGCTGCACAACTATCAAAACTTTATCAAAGTTCAGGATTATCAGGTATTTGTTTTAGGTGAATATAGAATTACAGGAAAGCAAGGGGTTTGCAATTTTTCAGAAATATATGTATCCTCATCTAACAGTGAAAGACAAAGGAGTGATTGCCTGTTAGGGGGTCATGTGCTAGTCTTACTGGAGAAAATATTTACTCTTATAAAGTCATAATAAACAGGAGGCTAGGTGGTCAGTATATTATTTATTGGACAACAAATCACTACTAAGCATACAAGGATTGCAATTGAAATGAGGCACATCACTGTCTATGTTTTATTTAGTTTCTCTTAAGCAATTTTGCAAGTATTCTTTTTAAAAACACAGGATACAGCCAATAGAAGAAGACCACAAACTATGACATAGGTCAATACAAATCGAAAGTCCACTAAAGTTTCAAAAGAATATTTGCCCCCAAAGATTGTGTCAAGAATCCATAATTTTTTATGACACTAAAAATGTCAGAACTGTGCACAGCAGCTGGAAGAATACAACCTGAATAATGATTCTGATTTTTTCTCTATGTCCAGCTTAACCTAAACATCCAAATTTTGTGCAGTCCTGAACATAGGCCTTTTCAAATCAATATCTCAATAGTGCCAGTATGAATAAAGAAAAAAAATTAGGTATATAAACTTCAGGGGGTTGAAAACCTTCATTATAGATGTTTCTGCTGTATAAAGTATGTTACAACCTTATAAAGAGGAACACCACTAACACAATCTTGAATAATTTTTTGAATAGGAACACCACTAGCACAAGTGTTGATGCTGTCTTTGTTCTTGCCCATGTACAGTAAGGGAATCACATGAAGAGTGCAGTCCACGCTCCAACAGAAACATCGAATGCATGCAGTATGCCTTTAAAATACTCTCTTTATTTATTGATGAAAATGCATTATTTTTATAACAGTGTTTATTAATTTAAATAAAAGTGGTCCCATGTATGCATTGCAAGTGTCCTTTTGAAATCACAGCAGAGGCTGCTGCACACTCCATTATTTAAATCTGCTCTACTTTTGCTTTGGGCTCTTTGTTGTCATCCATGAACTCTTTCCCCGTCTATCATCTGTTGTATTCACTTTCTTTTCTGGAGAAGACTTATCCATTCACTCTTACTGATCTGGAAATGAGGAGTCAATAGAGCAAATTCAAAAAGCTCAATTAAAATCAAGGCACTTTGCCTCACTGTGTTGACTGTACACTGCTATTTGCTCTTCAATGTAAAGCATGGCTGGACCCATTTAACACTGAGAAGGGAAACACGAGATTCCAGTTTTAATACAAGCCAAGGAATTATGGTGAAACAGTTGGCAGAAGTCAATCTGCAAAAACTGGAGGAGCAGAAAGACTTAATTTAGTCCTTTTCTCACTATAAAAAAAATAGTGGGATTCCAAGAAAAAAACAGCCACCTTCAGCCAAGACCAATCTTTCATTTCAGAAGAAGGGGAAAAGAAAACCCTTCCTGAAAACTTCACAAATCCTTCCTGGAGTCACTCATACCTGTTGCTCTCCTCAGTGAGACTTCTTTCCCATGCTGATAGTCTTTCTAGTCACTTTTTGAAGCTCAAATGTGACCTTTGAAGCTCCAGCTCATGACAGCAGAGAGCTAATTTATTTATTTTTAATTTCCAGTTCCTTAAGCTCTGTCTCTGTTTCAGATGCAGTGCTTAAAAACTTACATTTCCCTGAATCCAAAATGAGCAGTGGGAAGCAGTAAAAAAGGTTTCTAAATATGAAAAGAAAATTGAATTCATCATTTAGCTGCACTAATTAAAATTTTTTATTTGTTCAAGTGCCTTCATTGTTTATTTTAATATCAATATTTTATTAAGCATTGAGAAAAGAAACTGCAGTTCTTGGAAAAATGCAAATTCACTTTTGTTGCTTTAAATAAAAATGCAAATTCCTTCTTCCCACTTATCTCTTCAAAAAGAGAACACAGCAAAAAAAAAAAAAAAGAAAATTTTTCTACTACTTGCATTTTCTTCTGTGTCCTACCCTGTGTAACAGGGTAGTTACATAGGTACAAATCAAAAACATTAATTAAAATGACCTTGGTAAATAGGTGAAAATCTATCTGTGGATATTGTTTTCATCTTAGCTGTGTATTTTATGAAACAGCAGGGGCCAAATTTATGAATGAAATCACCCTTTCACTGATATAAAGTGATGGACATATGAAGACAGACACAGAGGTCAAGGCATAAACTAAATCACTTCACTTTAAAGTTATGAAAAAAAAAATCTTGTATTAACCCTCATTTAGGGCAGTGTGTGCCCACCTCTTCATGAAGCTGCTTTATAACTCTAAAGAATTTGAAGCTCTTCAGGGAAAGCATGACATCCCTTGTCATATGCTTGAAGCATAAAAGATATTTTCATAGTGCAGCTACAGAGACAATTTCACTGTAGCATGTAGGCACAGATCTAGGATTAAACTTTATAGACTACTACTAAATTGCATTGGTAATGGCAACATAAACCTTGGGACAGGGTAATTTACCCTACTGGTGTGAAGCATTTAGGCATACTCTGTTTTAATGTCCATGCAGGTGCCTATCTCAATATAACTATCAGCTTTGACATATTAGCGAGTGACCGGGTGACAATATGTTACCAGGCATCAGTGGCTCCATGATAACAGTGCATTGTGCATGCTCCATTTCCTCGTGATAAATGGGAGGAATTTGATATGGGTTACCCTCCTTAAGGAGAGTGAGCTTCTTGACACGTACGGAGGATGCTGCTGCTGCAGAGTAAGATAATGCGTAGGAACGTTGGAGCAGCTGATTCCCAGGACTTCATTTTTGTGTTAAAGATTTATGTGTGAGATTTAAATCTAATTTAAGTTAAATCAGTGCAATTCTGCCCTGTAGGTGGGATGTGGACGTTAACGTTACTGCATTAGTACACTCTAAAATCTGTATTAATACACTGTAAAATCTGTACAATCTATGATTTGAACAGTCACCCAGTGTCAAGTGTAAGCAGGAATATATTAGTTCTATCCCACCTGGAAAGGGAATAAGTCACACCAGTCTAAGGCCAAATTTACATGACAAGTTTTACTGGCATATCTATATTAGCCAAAAGTCTGACATTGCACACTCTGATAGACACAACTGTAGAAGTGAAGGCACCTGAAAGTATGTAAAAAAGGCCTTAAGAATCTTAAGATTTTGTCAGGAGTAATTTCCATTCAAAGATGTTACTCTTCTGGTCATTCTAGATATAACCCCCTTGATCAAAACAGTAAAGAAGGCAGAAGTTTTAGTTAAAAAGTCAGCAAAAACTATTTTGACAGTATATGTTATTCTGTTCAAGGAGCTGGCTTAAGTTGTACCTGCAAAGAAAGCTATTTTATCAGAGTGATCTATTTCTGTACTACAAATGAGTGGCTGGTGTAATTCTATCAGTGCAGCTCTTATCACCAAACCTGCTAAGTGCAGCCAGGCTCTCAAGATAACTTATTTATCATAGGAAGAGGAAAGGTGTTCCGGAGTAAAGTATGCTCCCTGGAATACAGTTTTGCTGATTTAAATTGCCTTGTCAAGAGAAGTATTTTGCTTGTCATATTCTACCACAAACAACTCTTACATTGGCCCTGACCTGAAAAAACTTTTTACTGTGTAAATGGTCTTATCAGGTCTTATACCAATATATCACTTTCACTAAAAAAGTTAAAGTAATAACTGCAGTGTCTATGTAAAATTCTATTAAGAAAAAAAAAAATTCTAAGAAAAAAAGTTCTATTAAAGAAAATTCTGTCTAGACCAATATTTAGACTCAAAAAAATTTTCTTTGGAAGTTGTAAGTGGTTGCTTTTTTTTTTTTTTAACATAAGCACTTACCTTTCTGGTCTGGTAAACTTGTGATGCCATGTAGGTTTTCTTCGCTGTTTTTTGTTTAACTAGAATAAATAAATACTTTATTTCGACTGCACCCAAGATTCTGATCCCCTCTGCTGTAACTTCCTTTGCCTGAGGTCATATCCATGTGCTGCATTCTGAGAATTCCAAATTTATATTCAAATTATCTTCAACACAAGTTGCACATAGCTATATTGACAGATAGTGGCATAGCACAGAAAAACTCAAAAATTAGTTGGGTTTTTTAAGTTTGGTTTGGTTTAGTTTGGCTTGGTTTGATTTGTGGGGTTTTTGGGGGTTTTTTTGTTTGTTTTTTTTTTAATGGCATAATCTACAGGCTTAATTTAATTGCAACAGTTGAAGAAAATACTCAAAGCAAACCTACCTCTTCAGACATGTTTATTTTGGGATTTTAGCAATTCTCTTTACTATACTGTATATTTCTTCCTCCTTTCTATCCAGAATTAATCAGCTATTGCTTTCAGGCTCCTCAGGAATCTTGTCCTTCACTTTTTTTGCCTTAGCTGAGGTGTGTCAGACTAAGCTAACAGTGTTATTATTCCACATAATTTTACTTATTTTTTTATGAAAGATAAATTACTTTATCTCACATTTCTCAAATTCAAAAGAGAGACATCCTCTGTCTTCACAATGGAACAGAGTCCGTACCCTGTAGTTACTGTATCATGTTGAAAATGAACATCCCACACAAAGACTCCCTGATCTTGACATTGCTAATACATACCTGAAATGTATTTATAATCAAACAGGTAACACTGAAGAGTTACTGTATTCTCACATTCCTCCCATATCTCAGAAAACCTACACTCCAACAAAAACATTGGCAGTTTGATGCTAGCCTTTGCATAACCTGCACAAAATTAGAAGTGTAGCTGGGGTACTTTTCAGAAAGAGGGAGAACTCAGTAGTAGTCATCTTTTCCTACTATAAGTTCAGATGTATGAAGATGCTGTGACTTGGCAGCCACCTTTGCTTGAGTATTTGGTAATACAGATAGGCAGCAGCCACATGATGCTAACAGGATCACAAGAAAAGTAAATTTAGTGGTTTTTATAGATGCAGGAACTATTTGAACTTTTATATTCTTAACAACTCTTCACAGACAGTAGGCATTTTTTAAACAGCTAGTCTTCATATGAGTTTTCTGTTGAGTAGGCAGCCTTTTCTCCTGGAGGGAATTATGGAAAATATGTAAAAATGAGTTACTGACAGCTGTCCAGAATCTTTTAGTTCAAGAGAAAATATAGCATGCTTAAAACTTATATGAAAATTAATAGTGTCATTTTAATTCAGGTTCCATAGAATTAGCAGCAGCATAGTTTATATGAGCAACAGTTAAAGGTAAAGCAAAATCCCTTATCTCTTAGAAATGTTTTTAACAGTCCAGAGAGATTAATGGTATCAGTTTCCCTCAGCTGTTTTGGTTCAACCAAATGCTTAACTTGTTTTTGGCCATGCAAGTAAATTTTATACTAATGGCAACATGGTAACATAAATGCCCTATAATTATAGAGCTCTATGACTTGAGTATTATAAAAGCCAAGATGCCAGTAATAGAAAAAATTTTGGCAGACTACATTAGCTAAGAAAAACCCTAATTTTATCTGAAGATACTGTCTATAAGATCAGCTTTTGGAGTCCTCTTAGGTCAACATCTCCCAGTTGTGACTGAAAACAAGTCTGACAATGTAGGGACAGTACAACCTGTTTAAAACAAGGGCAGAGTTTTGTGAATTGCAAAACTGAAGATATTGCATGGAGATCAGTTATCAAATAATTAGATTTTTAGCAAAAGCTGTATACATATTGTAGTCATTATTAAGGTATCCTTAACTTAAAGGAATATCTTTATAGAGAGTTCTAGTTATTGTGAGCTGCAAATTATTTGAATAAACTGGCCAACGCAAATTGTTTCTGACACTGCAGACAATTTTTAATCTACCTCCCTACTCTACTGTAAAGTTCACCTTGTTCAGTGAGTTCAAGGAAGGCACTGGAGGGCAAACCAAATAGTTAATAGGCTAAAGAAGACAGTGCTTCCTCGTGAGTACAACCACTCTGCTGTATGAAGCACAGAAATTAACTTGTAGATGAGTTCAAGTACACCTCATGCTCTGAGCCTGAGCAAGCCTCCCTTGTTTCTTCCTGCAAGGAGAACCTGTCACTACACTGGCGGTGCTGCTGCTGTCACACGGAATGCACTTGGCAGGGCAGCCTCACTTGAACTTCTCAAAAGCCTCAGGATAGTGTTCCATCAATAAATTGGTCTGATTTGGTGGCTACCTAAAGTCTGATGTATGCCGGTCAAAGATCCCTGTAGTTCTTCTAAAGTAAGAGTCAATCTATTAATTACTAGTTAAGATTTTGATGGTATCACTTGACACAACGGCCACTGCACAAAATTAATCCCCATTTCTATTATCTCACATCCTAAAATAACTTCAATATTTAAGGTCTAATCTATTAATTGTCTTTTCTCTTTGCTTAAAAATACTTTCTATAATGAAGATGATTATTTTTGGAGTCCATGGAAAACAGCATATATTGGAAATGTATTGTTTTGAATGGAGGGGAGTGATTTAATCAGGCTATAGAAGCATTTTCATTTGAGATACTGTTCTGACATGCAATTTGTCCTTTCATTAAAGTCTGATGCAGAGATTAGAAGCATATTTATGTCAGTTATTGCACTTTTACAAAGCTACCAACTCTGGCATTTACACCAACAGTCTCAGTGTAAAGAAACATGGACATACAAATATACACACCCAAAACACCCCTACTGTGGGAGTGGTATTCCAAGAAATGCCAGAACTAAAGTGTTTATGACATCTTCATTCAGTTCCCCAGGGTATATATCTGGATACAGGAATCACACAGTCACAGCCTGATTTCTATCCAGTTTTCCGAGGCACAGAGGACCACCACATGCAGCTGCATGGTGTAGTTCTTTGTCCTCATGGTCCAGTATGCCTTCACTCAGAATTGTGTATTTTTAACAACAATTTTTATTTTGAATATAATAGTGTGGTTTTGCTTGTGTTTTTCCCCACTCAGATGTTCATTACCATTTTGCCTGGCTGATTTGCAAAGATTAATAGTTCTTCTTCACAAAGACCTCTAAAGTGTGAAGTTATTAGTTCCAATTTACAGGTTAAAAATTTAAACATAGGGAGATTAAAATTAAAATTCTCCACTGATTTAGGAAATCTTATTTGAGATGTTGAAAAAATAGACCTTTTGCAGCATTAAACAGCAGTTTGCTTAATCAAAATTCAACATGTTTTGCTACTGTCAGAATTTCTGCAAATTCTGCAAAAACACCAGGATAATGTGAGCATGGAAAAAATGAGCAAAGATTAATCTGATTTAAACAATTATTAGATATTCACATACAAAATCTGTGACTTAATCATATCTCCAGCAAGGCTTTGCTGTTAAAATATGTTGTATTCCAATTATAGAATCATTTGCCTTTTCCCTAAGCACTTTCCATCTTCCATAGGAGGTGAAACAAAAGCAGGTCTCAGTCTTCTTCTCTGCATATTCCAGTCATTTGTACAGGATGTCTGTTACCAAACGAGACAAGGCTCTTGTTAAAATAGAAAACAGCAATAAAATTTGAAGATAATATGTTGAATCCCTCAAAAATTGAGCTTATGGCATCATAAAGACACTTAAGCATTCCTCAACAGCCCTTAGACACCTCCTATTCCCTTCTTGCTTAGGTAAATATTTATTTACATACAGATAGTGAGGCCATTGTAGTGCTATAGGACTTACAGCTGTGATCATTATAGATCAGCATTACTGGAGAAAGAAGCACAGATTGCCAGGCGGTTTCAGAAATCACCTTGACAGCCATTTCAGCCTATCCTCGCACACTTCTGAATGCTATTCCTTAGACCATGTCATTCTCTTTCTTTTCTGTTAGTCTTTCTTGTCTTGATGTATTCCCATGTCTTACCACATTGTGGTGTGTCTTTCTCAGACCCTCTCCTGTAGCAGTTTCCCTGACCACATGCCTTTTATCCACCTCTTCACCTATCTAGTTCTTCTTCTTCTTATCTCATTTTGCCCTTTCTCTCTTCTTCCTCAGCATCTTCAGCTTGAAGGTTGCCATGGACATCCCATTCCAAATTTTTTATCTTGTTCTTCTCTTAATTTAGATTCCTGGCCCCACATTTACTTCATGCTTGGTTTTCCATCTATTCTTGTTGAATATTCCTCTGTGGCCCATTGATGGCCAGTAAATCCTAGTTATTTAATGGATCCAAATCTGAAACCCTCTCCTCATGCTGTCTCCTTCCTCTCTGGCTGAGCTGTCCTGTTGACATCCTGCTGTTCCATCTCTGCATCATGTGTTCAGGTTCCCTCCCCATCCCCAGACATCCAAACATTCTTCCTGCTACACAGCTGCTCCTCCGTCACCACATGCCCAAGCAGAGAGTGTGCCCACCTCTAGCCTGCTTGTCATATGAGCTAGGTGGCTTTCTCCCACCAAGCTGACTGGGGTGGCAGCTCATGTCACAAGCTCAGATTTGTGGTTGGAACGAACCACACCACAGCCTAAAGCTGGTTCACACCAAATGAGAAACCTGATCAAGAAAAAAAACCAAAAAACAAACAGCTAAAAATCTAACCTGCTAAGTGTATATGACTACTGATTTTTTAATTTTTTTCCCCATGAAAATATTTGTTTTCATGTGAGAAAAAGCAAAAGATACATCTTTGCACTCAGTTCTTATCTGTACAATATTTGGGGATCTTGCTCCCAAACCACTGGGGACTCTAAAAATCAAAACTTATTTATCCCTGCAGACATTAATTATCTGGGGGTTTTTTTCTGTTTGTTTGTTTACTGTTTATTTTAGTCTTGGTGTTTCCCTAGTGTCTTTCTTTGAAAGAGCTGGAATTTACCAAAATGTTTCATTCTGAGACAGACACTTAGGGTGAATGCTCTAAGCCTCTATTATTCAAATCTGGGGAGGTTACAAACAACAGGAGTTAAGATTTTTTGATGGAAATTATTAGGCAACTTTACATTTTCTGATATTGAAGCAAACTTCAGACTATGAACTGATTTATAGCTGTATAGTTAATAAGTATGCAGAAGACATAAAAAGAATCGATCAGCTCTCTGTGGAATCTTTTGAATGGCTTAGTAGCTTTGGCACAAATTTATAATGTGCTGTTGCTTTTTAAAATGCTGTACACACAAGAGAAGACTGGAGAAATAATCCTGTTCCACTTATAATATATTTCCTTCCTTCCTTCCTTC
>VZDJ01000101.1:1402431-1559475 GCA_008694505.1 Cyanoderma ruficeps | reverse complement strand
TTCCTTCCTCTCCTTCCTTCCTTCCTTCCTCTCCTTTGTTTTTCTTTCCCCTCCCCTCAGCAGGTAACACCTGAAGAGTATCATTCAGGCTTTTTGTCTTTATGAATTTGTTTCCTCTTGGCTTTCATTCCTTCAGTCTCTAACTTAGTATGAACTGTTTCAGGAAACAAGAACATGATACTGCAAGGGAAAGTCTGTATTTTTAGGTAAGATATAAGCAATATAAAAAAATAGAGCATGAGGAAGCTTGCACAGTTCTAAAATCTGGAGTGCGTTTATTTTTCATCATCTAATTTATCACTAACATCCAATTTATTTTAATTGTTTATGTTCTTAATATCTATATATGGAAAAAGTCCAAACTTAAAAAGTTGGCTGATTTGACATTCCTGTATGTCTCCTAAATGCCTAGCATTCCTGAAACTGTGTTTTAACAATTCAAAGCCACCTGAAGTTACCAGATGGATTTTACTTGTGTAATAATCATAGAATCATAAAGTATTTCACCTAATACTACCTAAAACTAAACTATATGAGTAACAGCGTCCTGAAGATGCTTCTTGAACCCTGACGGGCCGTGCTGTGACTTCCCTGGGGAGCCTGTTCCAGTGACTGACCAGCCTCTCAGTGAAAAACTTCATGTCCAATCTGAATGTCCCCTGATGCACCATCATTCTATTTCCACATGCCTAGATAGCTTCTGTTTTGAAAATATATATGAATACCTAAAAATTTGGCCTCTAGGGAAAAAAAAACCAACCCTGTAACTGGAAAAGGTTTAACTTTTAAAACAAGGCATTCTCATCTGCTTCATAATCTGCTATATGACAACAGGGGAAGGTGGTGTGTACATCCAAATTAGCCCAAACTTCTCTAGATGAAGCATTAAAATGTCTGACTGTCCTATCCTATGGTCTTTGTTTCGAGTATTTCAAATACAGATATCTTTGAGTCTCCAAAGTACCTTGATTTTTCAAGAACTGCCTGTCTCCACTTTGAGCATGCAATTCAGCTCTAAGTAATCTGAAATGAGCACCCAGTATCACACCTGACAATTGCAGTGCCCTCAGCTCTGTAAAGCTCCTGTTTCACAGCCTATAAAGAATTGCCTACTTGCAATGAGTTTCTACAGTCCAATAATATTGACATTGACATAGACCAAGTACACATAAATGTGGATATTCAAGTTCAAAACATTTTACATTTTTTTGCTTTAAGATTAAGTAGGTCTTGCTTAATGGCTTTATTATCCCTTTGCTAAAAGGAGTCTTCATGGAGATACAGGATCCATAAAAAATGCAACATTCTAACACATTTTTACTGCTTCCAACAGAGCTACATTAAAAAACTTTTTTTCTTCTTTTGTTTTTAATTTTGAAAATATTCTGGGAAATAGACAAAAACAGACATTGACAATATTTCAGAACATTCCACCAACTGGTAGAAAACAAAGCTGTAGCACCCAAACTCCCAAGCTCAGATAAGTTGTGCACATCCTGACAGGCTCATGTCTGATCTGTTCTTAGAAACCTTCACCAAAGATGACTACCCAACCTCCCTAAGCAGTCTAATCTGCTGCCTGTCTACACCATTCACTAATGCCTGAATTAAGTCTGTAGCTTCTTCATGCTCCTATTCTGTCAGGAGCATATCACGTGTAAGATGCCTCCCTCTCTCCCCACAAGTGGCCATACATTCTTGCCTCCCTTTGAGCCCTGACATTTATTTATGCCAATTCTGCAGGTTTTTTTTACTCTGACTATAAATCAGACTGATGAAATGGCATGTTTTTATTTAAAGACTAGACTTGCTTTTTTTTTGAGTGCTTAATTTTGCAAGTCCAGTTTAGAGGTCAGCCATGTGCAGAGCTAAATCAGCATAACTGAGAGGAGACAAATCTCCTAGGGGGAACTAGAATGAATGGCTAAATGTAGAGAAGACAGATTGTGTTTGGGCTGTTAAAAATGGCACAGTTAATGTTAAACCACAGTCTGCAGGTCGTTGTCACAGGATCAGCTCCTTACTTGTTTTCCTGTTCCCAGTGGTTTCCTGATCAGTAGTTGAATTTAAAATGGAAAGTAGTTAGGATTATGATGGATGAAAGATGGCTGAAAGATGGTGGACCTGAACAGTTGTAACCACGTAGATATCACAAAAGATGTGGTTCCCAAACTATCTGCTTCCTCTGTTTTCCCTCTTTTTTCCAGCCTCAGTTACTCCTTTCCCCCTTTTCCACTTGTCTTACCCATTCTCTTGGATGAGTTCTGGTGTGTCTTCAGCCTCCCAGTGTTTCCATTATGCTCAGTAACCTGGCAAAAATTTACTTGCCCTTTTTGCTGGGACGATGGGCTGCCCTGGTTCAGCAAACTGTCAGATGAGCAGCAGCAGCTGAGTCTGTGCCATAGGTGGGGACAGGAGAAGGAAACTGCACTGTCACTGTGTGTAGCTGACACATCAGAGGGGTTTTAAAGTCCCTTACACCACAGGAAATATCAAGATGTTATTCATTCCTTAATAAATAAAGCATGCTAAATAAAGCATGTGCCAAGGATGGTGTCTTATCTGCATGGCTTTTCACAGGCAAAACCAGGATTTGTAAAGCTGTGGCTGCTGGGGTTGCATTCTAGTTCAGTCATGCTCCATTCTCATTTGTTTGACTAGATCCATTGAATTCAAGTAAACTCAGCACAGTTAATAAGTATACACACTGGGGAAAAGAAGGACTCTAGAAAGGGTCATTATTTTAATCAGTAGAATGAACTTAATTTTCCTTAAGTCTAACAGAAACAAACTGACTGCAAAACAGGCAAAACTACAAAACAGCCCAAGAAAAAAAAAGAATATAAAAAATATACAGCAGTGTTTGAAAAAAAAAAATGGGGCAAACCTTGCCTTATTTCTTTCCCTGAAGGCAGTGACAGATTTGAGTTTGAGCCCAAGTCTGTCCCTGAGATAAAAGTCAACATACCCTCGATTTCCACTTGAGGTCCTGGTAGGTGGGTGGCCTTGCTCATCCTATTAGACCTATTTAGGGAGAGGAGAAACAACACAAGTGAACAGGAAAGGACAAGTGCTGAGAAGAAAACTTCACTCACCGTTATTAAAGCATGTTACTGTATGAATGCCTTATCAGACTAGACCTGGACTTTGAGGCTAGACCTGGACTTTGATGCTCTGTCAGCTTTTATATGGTTTGTTGTGCTAAAAATAGGAGTAATTTGCAGAGACCAACACTGGGAATTCTCCTTTCCCCTCAATAACATTTTTTAGTATAAATGTTGGCCTTTTCTTCACTATTGCTCTAATGTTGGTTTTTTTTTTTTTTTCATATATTCCTAAGCATCTGGAACCATAACCTCTGTCCAGGTCTTTAGATTACTTCATTTCAACCAAAACAAAACAAATGCATATACCAGAGGATACATGTAACTCCATGTCAGATATAATCTTGCATTAGTGATTAATGAAGTGCTCTTTTCTTCTTAGTATTTAGCTTCGTGTTGGCAGCCTCAACAGCAAAAGGTTGTGATCATTATTTATGTGGCTGATATTTCACATTTGTTTTCAAGCTTGGGAAAAGTGGATTGTGCATTTGAAAAACAATAGCTGGCCATAGTCACTGATTTACTATTTCTCCCCTTTGAAGGTTTTGTTAAAATTAGATTGCTTATGGTTTACTTATCCTACAGAGTTATTGCCTTATATAAGACTAATTATACATAAAATAAGATTTTAAAAATGTGTAGCTTGTTGAAATATTGGAAGTGTAGACATTTTTGCTGAATTTACAAAAAGGAATCTGAACTTACATTGTATTTTTGTATGGTAATATTGCATTGTGTAGTAAGAAAAAACAATCAGTTTCAAATCCAGTTGTATATTCTATAGTATTATTTCTAGTAGGATTTATACTGAGATAAGCACAATTTTTGTAGTGAAGAATTGCTCATTTAACATCCCTCTGTCAGCTTATATCTTTCAGAAAAAATCCACTTTTGCTTAGGATTGTCATATTGTTCTGACTAAATTCAACATTTGAATTTTACCCTTAAAGCAACAAATTGTTCCAGTGACTTAATTATTATTATTATTATTATTATATGTCCTAAGGCATTAATCAATGCAATGCAAGAACATTCCTTCTAAGAAATGCTCTTGTTTCTAATGCCTATGCATAAATTTTGAAGGTTAGTCCCTCAATGCATGTGTATGTCACTGTTGCTTTTACAAAGTTCTTCGTGGTATATTTGAAGAGAAAAGTTACTTTCAGTGTTGCAGAATAGTAACATGCCTTCTTCTTAGTTGCTGCAATAGGGTTGTTGAAGTCAACTGCAGTCATTGTGATTCCTTGCCAGCAAAAGTGTATTCCTAGTTAATCTGCACAACCAAAGAGTACTGGTATATTGTCTCTAATTTAACATTTTATACTGTAAAAGTATATACTGAAGTCTGAGTGTGTGTCACTATATAAAAGGCTGGATACATTTTTTTTTTTTTTGCTGTCTAATCTTATTGGGCTCTTCTTAATGCAGGACCAGCCTTATGCAAAGTTCAAGGTAACAGCTATAGTTTCTAGAGGGCCTTTTGAATTATACTATATTCCTTTAATTTTATTTTCTTATCTGTATCTGAAAGAAATCTTTGAACTTTCCTTTTTAAGTCTAATCAACTGCTAATTATTCGGAGCCTACAAAAAGAACAATAACAAAGTATTTGTCACTTTCAGCCCCCAGCATGATATACAGCAGTTATTGTTTTGGGTACAGTGAACACTTTTAAAAGCTGATTCATGCTGTGTTTAGCATATCTTTTTAGACTGCTCTTTTGAATGTCAATTAGATTGAAGCAGAAAATTTAACAGCAATAGCTAAGTACAAGAAAAGATTTACATGTATTATATATATATCTTATGTCAACGTGTCATTGCACATGTATGAAAGAGAGAAGAGAATGAAGGTTAAAGAGAAGACTGATTTGAAATTGCCTACTGAGTTTTAGTAAGAAATAAGAGTAAACTAGAAAGCTACACCACCATAGAGATAATAATTTATATTATCTCAATAATTTATTTACTCTTGAAGACTGAGAAAAAGTGTGATGTTTACAACTTTAACACAAGTTGATCCTTATTATTTTAAACTGAAAGCCAAAAGGAGTTCTGCATAGAAAAAATAAAGTAATCAAAGAAGAAGACATTAAAACAGGATTGAAAATTGGAGAATATAACAGTAAATTTCATATTATTTATTCAATTTTAGTTTAATACTTCTTGCAGTAGTACAGAGAAAAAAATGCTACTTACAAATGAGTCCATTTTACGTTACCCATTACAAGATCTGCAACAAGACTCTGCTATGCCAGATGACATTAAGCCTTTCTATGATTAAGATCCATCTTCAAGAAGTCCTTAGTCTGTTTCTTCTGCATTTAATTCAGGGAGGTGGCCTTTTCCTGGTGTCAATTACTGCTCTGCACACAGTTGTTGAGAAAGGCATAGTAGAGTCTACTGCTCACTTTGCCAGCAGTGGGGCTGGAATAAGATTCTAATGAAAAATACCCTGTGATTTGCCAGATACTCTGATATCTGAATTTTCAAAGTTGTCGCAAGATAAAGACCCACATAGAGAAAGATGTCATTTTTTACAGGCAAAAAATTTAATTTGAAGCAAATGCATGTTCAGATTTACTAATCCAAACTGGTTGATGTCCTTGGTCTTTGCAAATATTTTAAAATATAGATGCAATTAAAGAAACAAACAATGAACAAAGTTAAAAAAAAACCCCAAAACTCACAGCACTCTTAAAATTAAGAATACAAGTAAGAATATCTACAGAATTAAGAAATCTTAGAGACTTTCCTGGTTCTGATCATTCATTATATCCACTCCAGAATTTCACACATAACTTAATATTTAATTGTCTAAAAATGTTAAGTGACACAACAAATCTCACAGGTATACTGTACCTAACGTCACAAATGTACTGATGAACCAGCTTCTGAACTCAGTATTTGTCCTTCAAACCAATACAAGACTTCAGAATTTGGTCTACACTTTATATATATATAAAAAAATCTTTGAAGTGGTAGTTATTGCTGATGTCTTGGTGATGGATAAATCACACTAAAAACACCAAAGCTTTGCAACTTTTTTGGGAGTTGTCATTCATAATTTATGATGACCATACAGTATGTGTTAGTTTTAGAATGTGCATATACTTTGGCATTTCAAACAATCAATACTAAGCCTAGTAAACTAATTATTTTTTTATCGATGATCTGATGACTACTCAGTTGACTTTGGCTCTTCCGATAAAGTGTATTGTTTGGATTATCTCAGAGTTCAGAAGACTGTGAGAATGCCAAAAAACCACAAATACAATTTAAAGGTCATAAAATGATGTAAAAGTGGCTGAAATGGTTGTCTGGTGTGTAAAAATATGAGAGCATTCCAACTGGGGAATATATTACAATCAAACTATAAGGGATTGCATTTTATCTTGTCTCAGAAATCAAATATTGCAGCAGAGCAGAAAACTAAAGTGTTTTCTGAGAAAAGTTAACTAATGGAGGTAACCTGTAAGGGAAAGTGATGAGCTTCCACATAAAGAGGGAATAAAAACTTAGATCTGTCAAAAATATGTGAAAGCCAATATGTATTCTAGCAATATTAGTAGACACCTGCAGACTGGATGTGTGCTGGAAACAGGTGTGTGGCTGCACAGAGGATGCTACTCAGGGGACTTCATTTTGCCTTCTCTGAGTTGATGTCCCAAGAGCAGCAGGGCAGGGAAGAAAAAGAAAAAAACCCATTTTTATAAAGCTTGTGAGAAGAAGTTTGCAGGTTAAAGGACAGAGAGGCCTGAGGAATGGAAACTTAAGGTAAAAACCAAATGCACGAAAGGAAAAACTAATGAGAATGCATTCATAAGAGGAGTATGAAGGATGATAATGTTTTAGTCTACTGAAAATCAACGATAAATAAAAATATACTAGGGCAGATAATACAGGAATAAAGAAAAAGAGCTAGAAGACACATTAAAAGAACAAAATATGATGTCATTTATACAAGAGAGATATACCAATTACCTCTTTTAATTCAAATTGCATAAATATTATAATAAAAGATTAGTTTCTCTAAGTACAGGCAGTGGAACAAGGGATATATCCCTTGTCTAGTACATCACATTTTGACTCCAGACTTAGATCCCTAGAGGAGTGTAGACCCAATACAGACCAAATGGATAAAACTTTTTGAGAGTATTTTTTATAATATGTGACAGAATTACCCACTGGCAACTGAAGGTTTTGACTGTGGGTAGAGAGTGCTGCAGGCATCTGATGTCCAGCAGTTTCTAAGAATGTGTCTGTGAGAAGACTTCAGTACAAAACTTCAAGAAAATATTTGAGGGAGAAGTTTTTCTGGATTGATTCCAGCTAACAGAAAAATATTCACTGGTACTATGAGGGCTGAAGACAACATGAATGAAAATGACAGCAAATTGACAGAGTTCACAGCTCTTCAGAAAAGAGCCCAGAGAGCAGAATAACAAGCAACAAATGAGCAGGCAGTGAGCAAAAACTGGGATTTGAGAAGTAAGCTTAAGGGGAAAGCAGACAGGTGAAACAGGTGGTTTTCAACAAATAATTTTAAATGTAGAGATTCAAATTGTTCCACTTGTAGTGAAATAGAGAAAGGGACCAGTATGGCTAAACCCAAGGCTGATTAATGACTGCCAGATAAGCAGAAAAATTCGGGAAAGGGGAAAAATAGATTGGATTGCCATGAACAAAATGTAGGAGCAAAGCAAAGACCACAGAGACACTGTACACAGGGATAGGAAGAAAACAAAAGCCTCTCTCTCTTAGAAAAAAAAAAGTTATTAAGTGTGTATGTAATATAATTGACAAGCAAAAGCTGGACTTATAAAAAAGAGAAATTTACTATATTTCTTGGATACTAGTAAATTTTCTAGGATAGTTCTTGGAAGGCCAAAGAGTGTAATGTTGTCACAAATATATTGACTACTATAATGTCAGTCTGTGAGATAACAGAAGAATGTGGGTTTTTTAATTTTGTTCTTACAGAACAGTGGGGCCTATAAAAATGAAAATGTTTTAATGAAGTTCATCACATGATGTTTTAAAAATATATGGTTTTCCTTTAAAGTCATAATAAAGTCATAATAAATATATAAGCACATTTAGATATTTCTGCTTACTTTTGAAGGGTATAAAATAAATTCTTTGAAAATATAATATTTAAAAATTAATTCTTTCTAAATTCATGTCAGATTTAAAAAAATCTAGATAAAATTAGTTTAGGTATCATTTACATAATTTTATAAATTGTCCATTTTAAATTGAGGGCATAGAATAAATGTTCATTTGCTTTGTCACACATATGTGGATATCTGTGAATATGTAAATGAAGTGAATTGCATTCCTCCAAGACACCAGAATTAGAATTGGAAACTTGTGTCTCCCTTAATCAAGCTGATCCCATCAAACAAGCTAGACATATTTTGAATTGGATGCATTGGTGTGAAATTTTGTGGTGCTTGTATATGCTTGCTAAGCATTACTGGGACAGAGTAATCCCGAACTCTGAATTATTTTTCCTTTGGAATACCTGCAACACCACTTTTCCTGTCTAGTATCAAAGATATCTGCTTCCATGTGGGACTGTCTAAAAGAATACAGATCCAAGCTCAGGTGGCCTGTAATATGTTTCACAAGAAAATCACTCAACCTCTTTTTCTTGTGAATCAGATTCACATCTCATTCTCCAGAGATGAGATGCAAGTAATTTATATCAAGGGTTTTTTAGACTTTAGATCCATATTGGACCATGTAATTAATTTATTGTAGATGCAGTCAAAGTCCAACGACATCAAAATCTCACAAAGTTCTCCCACTCCTTTTTTTCAGCCTAATCTCTAAAGTCATTTCTATAATATCTTGATATCTCTGATAACATAAAGTACAAGTCAGAATAATAAGTTGAGACAATGTATTGGTGGCAGCAGAAAACTTCTTTCATCATCTGAAAGATAACTGTTTGGGACATCTCATTGGAGGTATACTTTTTTAAAAAATTTTCTTTCAACTTTACAATCATTGTTCTTAGGAAAAACAGGCAAGGAAGCAAAACTGGAATGCCTTTTTTAATGTATTTGTCAGTTGTATACTCATTAGCAATCTGTATTTACGCTACCACTACCTGTAAATCAAACTCATAACAAAGATTAACATTAATCATGAAATTAAATGAAAATGTAAAAATTCACAGTGGCACGTGAAAGACAGATTGTTCTATGCTGTGGTTATATCACAAGGACTAACAGAGGAAAATAGAGCAGAAAAATAAGGTAAATCCCATAAGGAAATATCTGACTTTCCTCTTCATCCTGTTCACTTGTTAGAACTTATTTAATTTACAATATACAAATGAGATTTAAATTATATTACCTATAGCCTAAAGCAATAAGCATTTATTTTAGTTTGTAAAAAGGTAAACCATATTTTGCTGTCTGATTAGTACTGCATTATCTCATTTTTTGGCAAGTATTGACTAAAGGAAGAATTCTGTCCTCTTCCATTCTTCTACAACATTCTTCTCCTCTGACAGGAACACAGATAAAAGAATATTAAACTTTTAATCTTTTATTTAAAATCCACTGCATGGTCAAAATGCAGTCTGTGGCTCAGAGCATACATTTCAGTTTTCTAGTTATATCTGGAAAATTACCCAATGATTTCTTTGGCAGTTAATTTCTACAAGATACCTGCAATTACAATTACACAGTCTTTTCTGCAACTGTTGGAATTCTGAATTTGTGGCATACTCATAGAAAGCAGGTTTTACTTGGAATATAAGAAATAAAATAGCTACGATAAGGAATCACTAATACTGAAGCAAATTGCACTGTTTTTCCTGTGAAAGAGTGGAGCAAACAGAGCATTGCAGAGATTGCTGTTGGTCCTTGATTTCTACTAAGACCATGAACAACAGTTGGTGCTCTCTATGAATAGTGATCTCTATTACTCTGATCAAAACATTAAGGGAATGGAAATCCAAAACTTTTAAGTATTCTGGGGTTTGTAAAGTTTTGTACTTGCAATTGCCTCTAGCCACCTGTCCTCCCCAAATCACAGGAAGAGTTTTACCCTATTGGTCTTTAAACACAGTTGGATTATCCAGTCATATTTAGCAGTAAAACAATGTTCAAAGTTTTCCACGTTAGATAATTAGCAGTTTCAAACTATATCTGAGACTGTTACTTGAAATAAATTTTGTTGGATTCTACACTCCAACAGCTCTACTTGTTAGCATGTTTTTCTAGGTATATTGAATTTTAGGTGTTGTGAGGTCTGTTGGATAAGACAAAACCTCACAGCTGAGAAAAGCATCAAACCAGAGAGTACTGAGGAAGGCATACATTAAGGGGTCAAATATTACTGGTGCTGTTCTATGTAACAGTACCTACCAGGAGAAAGCAGTTCCTTATTTCATTTGAAATTATGTTGAAAGCAGCTTGGAAAAGATTAAAAGAAGAAGTTTTGTATTTTACAATGTTATTGGAAATAGTTTGCCTATTAACAGAATATGCGCTTACTACCAAAACGTCCCACACTGTAAAATAGAATTATCAAACCAACCAAACAAAACCACAACCAAATAAATAAAAGCCAAGCAAAGGGGGTTGGGGGGGTAGGGTGCAAAAATAAGCAACAAAACACCCAAGTCCTGGACCTTGCTCTAGAGAATCTTAATATCCACACATTTTAATGAGGGCTCAAAGATCCCCAGTATTATAAAACCTAGAGTGCCATAGCTATTGTGTTCAGCCTAGTCAGTTTCTGTTTTCCTGGCTTTCCCTTCTACTGTTTTAAAGGAGACCATGCCCAGAGTGTTTATAAACACCACTAATTACTAATTTGAAGTTAAAGAACGGACCTCCCCAGTATATTTATCTTTGGCCAAAGCTTGGAACATCTCGAAAATGATCTTACAAACACATGCCCTGCCCTAGAGATTATTTAATATGCATCTGTGCAAACCTTTAACAAGGTTTCAGAGTCAGGAGACTATAGGGACTGAATCAAATTTCTCTGTAGTCTCCCTGGGGTCAGTGACAAATCAGCAGCTGCTTGTTTCCATCCATGTAGTCCATCCACCGCTGATGCAACAAAAAGACAAGTTTGAATTCTTGTGACTCAGCTCAGGCGAGACAGTGGGGTGGGCGGGTGACTGGGTTTACAGATTTTAGACCAGGTGTGTTGTTGTCAGATAAGCAGAATGGAAAATGCTGATGCTTAATTGCTGTGTACTTGCATTGAGAGGGATCACACAGTAAAACAAGGAACAAAAGACTTACAAGGTAAGTAATTCTGTTTAAAATTGTCATATAATGTAGCAACATTGTCTTGAGGTTAGAAAGTTTGTGAAATAGGCTAGATCTGTGCTTTCTTATGAAAGCTTGCTTTTAGCTACTGCAGCAACTATTTTTATACCATTTTCTGCAATGTGGTTGTATTTCTAAAAGCTGTCCAGGTGAAGACTAATGCAGTAAAATTTTTTGCTGGTGATGGTAATGAGATTCATTGATATCTCCTCTTTCTTCTGTGGGAAGTGAAAGAATGGGAGCTTTCAAAAACCCAGTTTAGTCTTCCAATTCTCAAGGGCCACCTCCAGCTTTAATAATTTATATCAGTGTAAAGAGTAGCCTGTTGGAGTCAAAGTACTTTACTTTCCATTCTTTTCCCTGTCCTTTGAGCAGCTGCCTGCTGGGAGCAGTCAGGAGGGGTCCTTGTTCTCTGAGACTCTTCTGTGACAGTGACCTCTATGCATGGAGAGCCAAAAGTGATTCTAGTAATACTAAAATACTCCAGCAAAGAAAATAATATTGTTAATAGCCTTCTGCTGATATTTATCATAGCTCAGATGGCTGGGACACATTAGAGAGATGATGCACACAATGCATTTCCTAAGTATGCCATTTCATGTTACAAGTATCTTAGTGCAAAAGTTTGCATTTTAGAAACAACCTCCTCTATAAAGCCAGTCTAAAGCCTCTTGAACAAGATGGTTTCAGACCTAAAATGAGAACTTCAATGACCTTCAAAGAATATTGTGAATTTCACCCTGCGTTCCACTGTTGACTAACACTAACATCTAACATGCAGGTCTACAAGCCATAGGTTTTTAAACATTTGTGTGTAAACCAGAGGAATTTTTGACTTGACTAGATCACTCTCATTGTCATTTAGAATCTAGCAAAGTTTAAAGATTTATAAAGAAAGATTTTTTTTAAAGAAATTAAGTATTTTTAAAAATTTAGAAGGCAATAAGATAGGTCATCTCCACATTGAACTGATTGGCTTGGTAAAAAATTTTCTACGTCTGCCATAAATTATGTCTTTGATCATATTTCCACATTTTAAAAAAACTGCATAATCTTGTGGGATAAGAAACCAAAACTGAATTGTGAGTCCAAGACTGAGCAGTTCTGAATACAAATGCTGGTGACATATAGCTCAGTTTTAACTGACTCACACTGTCCTAGATCTACTCACTAGTTATAGAAGAAAAGACAGTTTGACTAGATCTAAATAATAAAGACATTAGAAGGTCAAATGCGTCTCCTAAATTAACAGCCAGTGTATTTTTTGAATTGTTATAATTGTGTGTTCACATTAGGATTTACCCCATAATATTCAGGAAATGGCCTTCATAACTTGCTTTAGCTTCAAAATGATCTCACAAATACATGATTTCACACAGGCTGTGTTTTGGCAGCCTTGTCTCAAGGTGACAAAGGCACAGATAACAGAAGCAGCACTCTCATCTGAGAGAAATGTTTTTATCTCACCAAGCAGAGGTGGAAGAACTCAATGTAACTCAATGTGAATACTTAAGAGAAATTAAAAAATCTTTTAATTACTTGGCCTTATGTGGCATGTTGTGTGGTGCAATCTGTATTTCCAATTTGTTTCTTTATTAATATCCATGCTCATCTAAGTTCCAGTGCCTGTATGAGTATCCTGAATGTGTTACTGACAATACACTTCCTTTTCCCTATCCCTTTGAGAAACCTCATGACCCATATAGTGGATAAGAAAGCAATTTATTGCACAATTAATAATCCATGGTTGTTTTAATGTCTAACCTTCCACATTCTTTAAAATGTAGGTATATCTCAAAGGCATTTCAACACCCATCTTTTTTTTAACTTTCTCAACAAGACCTAAAACAGCAATTAAGTAAACTCCATAACAGACATCTTTTCACTCTTCCTTTGGAGCAACAGCTCCTCCACAAGCAAAAAGTCTGACTAGAAGGCAAGCTGGAGCCTGGGATGATATTTACTCAGGCATATCTAATGAACCAGGAAGGGACATTCTAAAATTCAGTCCCTGATACATAAAAGATTGGCCCTGAGTTATTTTTGAGGATGGTCAGCAATGTGCTGCTTGAGTCAACTCTGGGCTGTTGCAACGATGAAGGCTAAACTCCATCACCAAGTTATTTGCAGTCATTCAAGTAAAGTGACCATGTCCCTCATGCTGGTGCTCATAAGACTTCATGTGGAGAAAGGTGCCCTGTTTTGGGCCCCCAATACATGAAGGATGTTGACATGGTAGAGCAAGTCTGGAGGATGGCCACCAAAATGATAAAGGGGATGAAGTACATGAGGTTTATGGAAAAGCTGATAGAAGGAAAGGTGGAACCAGGCTCTTCTGAAAGATGCAAAACAAAAGGGCATGAGTTATAATAATTGATATTTCACTTAAATTCTGTGAAAACCATTTTTTTGATCCTTTTACAGTAACAAAGGTCAAGCCCGTTGAAGACTGCCCAGGGAATCTGGGAGAGGATTCTTCTCTGATGATATTTAAAACCTGACACCATATTACCCTCAGTAACATGATCTAAATTCAAAGTAAGATCTAAATCTAACAGTGGCCCTGCTTTGAGCAGAGAGTCAAACCAGGTGACCTCCATAGGTCTTTTTAAATCTAAGCTATTTTATGATTCCGGTAAAAACCTGCATGTTCCCAACTTCATAATCTTTCCCCACCAGCACACTCAAATCTTTCTTCTCTGTTGAGTTACAAAAGAGCTCTTTGTTTCCTATGTCAAGAACTCATAGCAATCAAAAGTTTTGAATTTTGTCTCTCTAAAAAAAGATCCCCAAATTACTTTCTTTACTACCTATGGATTTACTAAAGCATATACAAATTTGAAATTCTCAGTCATCGTGTCAATGAAAAGGTCTACAAGCTATACTCAATTTGTTTCCAGATACTCTCTGATTCCAGGCAAACCAGCTACCCAGGCTGCCTTTTTGACCTAATTATGTGCTCTAAAATCCAGAGTGCATCTTTTTCTAAAGAACACTTGATGTGATATGGATTTATTATCCGCTCCACATACAGAACAGCAGGAAATCAATGGGCACACAACTTATTCATCTTCCAAGAGCTGATAATAAAAAAATAAAAGTCAAAGCATTGACCGTTCATTCATATTTACTCTCCAAAATGTGGTATGTACAGTGTGGAAGATTAATGGAAGGGGAATGAAAGTTGTTTGTGAATTTTGAAGGCAAATCATCTGCTAGTATAAATTATTTAAACACTCTCAAAGTCAATAGAGCTATGAAACTTTACAGCAGCTACAAACTTGTCCCTTACAAGTCTTAATCTTCCACATTGTAGTCAGATTTTGAATTAAAAGGCTTTAATAATCTCCTTTAGAGTTCAGCCAAAGCTCACCAAGGTCAATGAAAATGTTCCCAGCAAGGGAATTTTGACCACAACTATTACAATTTAAGTTGCTTGCATTGCAATGTCTACCTTAGACCTGTCAAAATTACTTTTATATCTTGGGGAAAAAACTAAGAAACTTTGGGAAATGCATAGAGATTATTTGAATATATATTAATTAAATAAACTAATGTTAAGGTTCCTTCAAATGCCTTTGAAATTCAAAGAAGGAAATCTCATTAGCTAAGTTTGATACCTTCCGGACACCATTTTTATGAAAGATACCTCTTTTTCCACTTTTGGCCACATTATGCCAATCTCTCATTCTTTCTCTCTCTCTCTCCACACCGTTTTCAAGGTTTACACACACACACACACACCTCCCCTTCAATCTCAGTTTGTTCAATGAAGTTCTGATGAATATATCAGAAAAGTACTATAATGGTGGCTAAGAGGCAGTTCAAGTGTCTCACTCAAAGCAGTGCCTCAGAGAGGGATAAAATGTTCTGTTACATAAACCAGAATATTTTGTATATGGATAATGGAAAAAACACACCATTTAAAATCTGTGTCCCATTTGTCTTGCCACAGCAGACAGATCTAAAGACCTATCTCATTCTTTTATTTGCTTCCTTAGAGAGTCAAACTTGAACAGCTTCCCACATAGCCATAAGAGAAGAAAGAATTGGATTGGAGAAGAGGGAGTATTTTGGGGTTTTTTTCAAGACAAATTACTCTTTTGATCATATTTTTAAGTGTTAAGTAATAGAACTGCCACATTTGGATATGATGCCACATAAAAGCTGCTCAAGCAAACCTTTATTTCTTACTAGAACATAAACATTTGACACTGATTTCAGATTAAATAGCTGAGTCATGAAAGAATTAGAATTAGTGCTTAGTTGTTGCTGTGCTGATATGCAACTGTTAAGAGAATAATAGACACTTAAAACAGCATGAAGGGAAACCCAACACTTATTTCAAAAAATGTTTTTGCTATCCAATTCTGTATGGTTATTCATACTATTGGCAAATTTTACATAAATGAAGGCATTTTTAAAACTTCAAAAGACAGCTTTTGAATACTCCTCTGTTACAATGAATCTCATATGGAAGCAGCAATTTTGTCCTACAATTGCTTTAGATATTGGAATGATTTCAAAGTTGTTTTTTTTAAAAAAAGACCTTTTTAGGCATAATTCAAAAAGAACTTTTGAGGTTTTAAATTTCAATGGGACTGTTCTCAAGACTAATGTCTGCAGTATTGGGGTGGCAGTTTATTAGTCCCTGATGTAGGGCTGTGAAAGAAGTCTTTTGGCTGATGTACTTCTTCCTGCTACTAAAATTCCACAGCAATAGATAATAGGCACCTTTTCTATCATTATTAACATTTTTAGCCATTTGTGCTGTCCATGTTTCTGTGTTGCACCACAGTCTTGAATTATGATACAGTCTGTAATGAACACCTATTTTCATATATATTATTGGACTCCTTGCTGTAGTGTTGGTAAGTATTTAAATTATAAAATTAATTAAAATAAATTAACTAAATTAATTTTTAAAGTACTCATTCAGGATATCTATGAAAAAGAAAGAAGTAACAGCTTTAGCTTTTAAAAATATTTTTCTTCTTTTAAATTTTTCAGGTAGCATGCAATTCTTCAGGTATAATTTCAGCTAGATTTTTTTAATGAAGGATCTTGTAGGGGCATTTGATCCAGTCTGTTGTCAGTATTCAGTACTGCCAGTGGAACAAGAGGTTCATTTCAACTGACTTGATCTTTTTCTTAGGAGACTTCAGTATCCTGAGTTTGTAGGGATTGAGCTGTGGTTATAATGGTTTTCTTTTTCAGCAGATTAGGACAGATTGAGATAGATCCCCTTTAAAGGGCTTTAAACTCAGTTTTCTCTGCTAGAAGAACAATAAAAATGGGAAGATGATGCTGAATGACTGGTGTTTCATTTTTGGTTTAAAAATGAACAAAAAAGAAATCTCTGTGTTTTCCATTTGTGGCAAAGCCTGCCTCATGCAGGAGCTCAGCAATAAACAGAGTTACAGGTCTGATTTGTACACATTGATCCAGAGAAAGATTTGAATCCAACTATTAAAACTAATGCCAGCTGTCTGCATCACCCCTGGGACATATATGCCAGATGGAGTTTGCCAGAGCAGTATAACCATGTCCCTTCCCTGCCAATATGTTCCTTTACACCAGTGGGACTTGGGGAAAGCACTTGAGCTAACTATGACACAGGGGAACTCCTTGGCTGGGGCTTTCCGCCTTCTTTGTCCAGAAGACGCAATGGAAAAACAAGAGAGGAAAAAAACCCTACCAGTGACTCCATCTTATCAGTTATTATAGCTTTTCAGTATGTTTCCTCTGTGTTGTTTGTTTTGCCAAACCACAGCCTGTTATTTGATTGCTGCTTAAATCCTTTATGAGTGATTTTTTCTGAGGACGGTTTTCTGAATTCAAAAATGGTTGCACTTCAATTGAACTTGATTTCCAATTCATCAGGCAGTGGGTTGTATGAATTCATTGCTAAATATGACCATTCTCTACTCATTTCCACTTGCATGAGCTGTATATACTCCCTTTTAAAGGTAGTGGAGCTCTCCTGCAGGCGGAAGAGCCAGAGACATCCAAGTGTCTTTAATCTCTTAACCAGTGATGGGCTAGGACCATACTGGTGGTCATTTCATCTTATTTAATAGAGTCAGCTGTTAACACAGCCAGACCTAAATCAGTGGTTAAAATGCCTCAGACAAGCTCTTTTCTACTCTGTCCTTCTGGGACCTTGGCTTCCCCTATTTCTAGAAGGGATTTCTAAGTTTGCTGCTATTTAAAAAGCACAGATGTTGTTTCTTCTCTTCCCTGTCACTGGTGCATGGAAAGTGGAAATCTAACAGTGGGTTATTATGCTAAAAAATTCTGCTGTCTGCTTCTCAGGTGCACATCACAAAAAGACTAATTTTATATGGATTTTCCTGTTTGTTATCAGAGGCAAAATAAGACTGATATTCAAGCATACAAGTGTTTGTTTTTTTTATTTTCTTTTCTCTTCTTTTCTTTTCTTCATTGTGTACAGGGAGAAAGAATAGTTGCAATACTTTACAGCTATCAGAAAAAATATATTATGGTGCCCTGATTGGAAGCCAATACTTTAAAGAAGTCAATAAATTTGCTTTTGAATAGGGAATTTATGTGGCTTGGGAATTAACTGTACCACAGGTAACATGATGCTTTGTACACAATACAGAGCATCATGTCACCTGTGGTACAGTTAACATCACTAGCCATTTTCACATCACTTAGGATATCCATGGTGCACAGTCAAAACTGTGTTTTTTACGTTTCCCTTGATTTTACTGTATTGCTGTTTTCTCACCTGCTTTTTATATATATATATATACTTACAATACACATCTTCTGTGTTCTCCATGGTTTTTTTCCATTTTCTGGGGCTCTTCAGAAACTATCCCAGATAATCAGGAGCTGTTTATAACACACCTGTGCACATGTGCTGAAAGCTATAAGAACAGGGCTTCTAACAGGTATGTTTTTGCGGGAGGTTAGAACAGCAAACAGCAATGAATTTCCAGGGAGTCTGTCCAACACAAGAACTGTTTCCTGGTGAGCCTGCCTTTGCCCTGTGTTACTGTCTGCAGGGCTGGGAACCGTGAAGAGGAGGGGACTCTGTGAGGACAGCATGTCCCCACTGCTCCATTCATGGTGAAAACAAAACTGGGAGCTGCTGGCTCAGAGCAGTGCACAGGCAGAGCTTCAAAGCTTCCTGGAGATCTGCAGTTTGACCTCTGCACCCACTGACCTCCAAGTAGTAAGGAATGGTCATAGGTGGTGTATTTGTGTGTTTACCTGCTTCTATGCATTTTCCTATTGGTATGAAAGGCTCTACTAAAGTTGTACTCTCTCAAAATCAGCCCAGCTGCTGTTTCCAGGCAAGAGGCTGCCTAACACGCTCACTCCCTGCTGCAGGCTCCTTTTAGCTGATTAGTCATTACTGCAAGCGCTGTTCAGTTGCACAGCTAGTGTCTCTCACCCCAGTACAATGAACATTCTTTCCTCCTTGTAAAGGAAAATGAATAATCCCAGTGTCAAATATTACAGTCTGTTGTGGTGAGCAAATTTTCTGACTGTTGTTTTTTTTCCTTCCCTGCCCTCCTAGTCCCTGAATGGTAAGCTACTGGTGAGCGATCTGGACTGTCTAGCTCTCTGCAGGCTATTTTCTTTTGCTTCACTTTTCATTTTGAAAAATATGCAAACTTCCATCTGTTTCTTGAATACAATCCTTCTGAGATCTATGTATGCATGAGCTTTTTGTGCTGAAGAAGCAGGTTTCCTAGGACTGTATCATTTTACGTGAATGCATTTTGACATTGGTTTTCTGCTTTCACATACCCATCCTACCTGCATATTGTGTTTTAGGTGCCACTCAGAGTAATCATTAAACTTCTATAGTGCTTGCAGTGCAATTAGGCACCAATGTTAAGTACAAGCAATGGCAAAGCTGATCAACAGTAAAATCTCAGGTTTCTGTTTTTAGCCAGGGTGTATGTGCTTCTGCTCTACAGCAGATGTTTCTGCCTTTGAGGCAATTTCAATGCTGAGCTATTTTAAAGACAGATTATTCTACATGAACAAGTAAATTCATAATTAATTCTGCTTTCAACTTTTAAAGATTTTTTTTTTTTGCCACTGAGAGAAAAAAAAACAGAACTGCCTGAAACGAAAGCTCTGAGAGTTTACATAATTCTTGTTCCATCAGATGGTGTTGCAGTGACAAAGGATAATTCGTTCTGACCAGGGATGGCTTTGATTCATACCTAACACTGAGAGGTAGGACGTGAGTCAGATAACTAAAGGCTGTCATTATATAACTGAAGAGACTCATGTAAAGCAGAGCCCATTAGAGCACATTGCCTCAGAATTCATACCTCTCTCTAAGACAGGTGATGTTGAAAGCACTTTTTTTTGTCTCCTGTCTTGCCATACAAACTGTATTTATTAATTAAACCTGGGGAAAAATTAATTTAGTTTAGAGACCCCAACTATGCCACCTCTCCTCAAGACTGTCTGCCAATTTTACTGCAGTTTCTGAGTACCTTCTTTAGGGTAAGAGAGGTCATTTTGCTGAGCAAAAAATAAATAATGTTAGCATTGTTTATTTATAGTGTTTATTTCTAATGTTTATTTATTTATAATGGTTTTATTTATAATGTTTGGTTTTGTTTGTTTCTTTGTTTATTTATTTATACACTATTGTGTGCACTGGTATGTTTTCTGGAGGAATATTTTTATGTCTTCTTGTGATGTAAATGCAAGGTGCAGTGGTGATTTGTGGTGGTACTTCCTTGTTCTGGCCTCCTGGCAGGAATTTGGGAGAAATTGAAATTACAAAAGATGTTTTCAGTGGTGCGTCCTTGCTGCAAAATGAGAGAGGTGTTGTTCCAAATAAAACTCTCTAGTTTTTAGTCAGTCCTATTTAGTCACACAGATAGCAAAGGCTTAAACATGAGTAAAATTGGATATTTCAGTGGATATTATTTTAGGTTCCAGACAGGCAAAAATGGATGGAAGAACCACAAAGGAAAGTGCAGACTGAGCTGCTCTTTTTCAGCAAAAACTGCTGAGATTCATCAGCTCCAGGTGAGCTGAGATGTCTCTATGGCTCTGTTCAGGACTGTGTAGCAGGAGTGGTACAGCTGCCCTGGAATGGCACAGGGAGATGTGGGGCCAGATGCCCTCTGCATCCTGCCTTAGAGACTCAACCACATCTCTGTCCCAGAGGATGTGACCCATAGGTCTTAGCTCATGTATCTGAGTGGAGCAGAACACTACACAAATATTCCTTTGATGTAAGGTGCTCTGTTCACATTCTTACAACTCTTGCAGCTTTGATTTTACCTTTTTCTTTACCTCTTCATTGACTGTGGTTTTTGTGAGTGTTTTTTATGTGTGTGTGTGTGTGCGCGTGTTTTCAAAATGATGCGATTGTATTTGCTTTCCTTTCAAGGGTTGTTGGTGTTCAGACTGTAGTGTTTTGGAAAAAAATATTATAATGTAAAATTTATCAGAACACATTTAATTTGAAGAACATGATCTTGTAGATACAACTCTGAATGGGGCAAAGTAAATTTTGGGTCTAGGAATAGCTTCTTTTTTCATCACATTGATGGAAGCCTCTGGCACTGTACAGTGTTAGCAACCAGCCCTTAGAGAAGAAAGGAAAAATCATTCATTCTGACAGCAGAAGCAATGGCTCTGAATGGCCTTATGGATTTCAATGTCTTTTTTCTCATTCCAGTGTGTATATTCATAGTCCATCTTCTTGAGAATTTCTGGTTTGAAGTTTGTGTGCAGCTTCAGACAATACAGCAACATCTTCCAAACATCTCTCTCTTGCTAAAAGTTTCTTTGGTTAATATAATATTTTAATTTTTTTATAGTCTTCCAAAATTTCCATCTTCCACAAGGGAGGCAAAGTGTGGGATTTTTTTACTTTTTGGTTCCAGTCCTCTTTTATGTAGGTACAGGTTCTTTTTTCAAATAGATGTATCATTATCTTCCATAAATACTAAGGCAGTGTTGGTCCTAACAGTCAAAAAAAAATAATATAAACTAATTTAAGACACAGCATTGGAATTTTGGTGCCACTATTCCATCCTGTGTGCCATTCATCTTGTAGAATAGAAATTAACATGTGAGGGGAAGATGGAGGATGGTGAAATAAAGCAGGATTGGTTTTGGGAAACAAAAACTGTGTCACTTGGCCAAAACAGGCAGTGACAATCAACCTTTTTTTTTCAAATATACATGGAAGAATACAACTTGCAAATTCTGTGTTTACATAACCCCAAGTCAATGACTGGCTCAGTGTCAAAGACTTCTTCTTTTAAAAAACTGGTATTTCAGGCACAGGCTAATTCCTGGAGGCACCCATTAATGCAAATTAAACTTGTAGATCATAATGAATGGATTTTAGTCCTTAACAGGAGAGAAAGATGAAAAAAAAATGTGTGGAAATAGCAGGTTCCTTCACTTTCTCTCCTCTTGTAAGAAGCAGCTTTTGCTTTCAGTTGGCTCTATTAATTTCGTGTTGAACTAAGTATACTGTCAAATTTTTTTGTCCATATTGCTCAAAACAGTATTTGGCCAAGCTGACAGCAATTACAAAAGCCTTTATTTGAGCTCAAATTATCTTTTCATAGCTTCTCAAGTGTCTCAAAGAATATGAAACAAAACTGAAAAGGTTGCATTTTTACAACTATAAATGAACCTTCTTTCTATGTATAGAAACTGTCAAAAATGGTAAAACAGTATAAAAAATCTCTTGCCTATTTAATATTTCTTAACATTGCCAGATACCATCAATTTTTGACGATCATTCATGTTATGTCAGTTTTAATACTCTTGAACATGGTACATATTTCCCTTGGCTTTAACTGACATTTACTATTTATGTGAGGTGAGTTTTCTTTAATATAAATGAAGGCTACTTTTTCTTTATATACTTTGTAGCTTTTTTCCCAGACGCATGCTATATTGTAACATTGATTAATTTTATTTCTCAACTTGTTCACTAATTACTTTTGAACAACTTGAATAAATTAATATGTCGCTGAGTTGTGTTTTAGCTATGTAGAATCTAAATTAGCTTGTACAAAAGACAGACCAAGTCCCAATTCCAGAAAACCCTTATTTTTCAAGCCTTAAATCCTTCTTGCTGCCTATTCCCTCCTGTTTTCTTCTCTGCTTTACGCCAGATATCAACTCAAGTTCAGCAAAACATAAGAGTATGTGATCAATCTTTGTTGTTCAAAAATCACGGTGTAAAAAATAAATCAAAATGCTTGCACTTGCTTTTATTTGCCTTCTGTTTTTATATTGTCTGATAATATTTTAAAAATTTAGCACAGCTATTGAGGTCAGAAATATGCCTAACAATCATAACTCCACAATTAAGAAAAAAATAACTCCTGGAACCTAGTTATTTAAGAAAAGCACATTAGGACACTCACAAAAAGTTATGAGCACTCTCAACATTGAGTTGTCTCGCACAAACTACTTAATGTTCAATTATGGATTACATCTAATAGAAAAATGAGTAAGCAAATGTTTTAAAAGGCTACTTCTGCCAGGCTAGTTTTTTTCCCTCGGCTTCTCTTAGGCTGAATATGAATCAGCTCTGCTCCAGAAACTGCATAACTATGTCTGTGTGTTCCTAATTTGCTCTGCTGTGTCTCACTTACTGTCTGCCTGGTTTGGAAGGCTGGCGGGTCAGGCCTCTCTCAGAATGCCTTAACAGAAGACTTTTGTGTTTTGTGTACCTAAACTGGAACTTTTTTGCATTTCAGATTTCTTTCTTATTATTTTAAAGATGCAATTTTTTCATTACAATCTGTACTCTCTACTATGGTGGGTATCTTTACAGCAGTGACTGCTTTGAATTTGCCTTATTTTCATTGCACAATGGGTAACAATTCACTATTCTGAGGAGTCTCACTAACAGTTAATATTTTATAAATACTTGGCTGTTGTGTATTGTAGCATGCTATTTTAAAAACAGCTCTTTTTCTATCATTCTCGTGGGAGAAAATGGAAAATAAAAGGTAATTGTGTGATGCTTCACGAATCTGTATTTAAAGCGATTAAAAATTGGGATGATGGTCTCATTGTGAAACTTCTTAGTGATGACAATTGATAATAAAAATACCCAAAGAAATTGAATTAAGTATTCCATATTCTCTTGAATATCCTGTTTTGTTCAATTGTATAAATAATAGCTTAGTTTTTATTTTTTTTTGTATTTATTTCTTTTTCATGTCCCACTTATTTATAAAATTACCAGGTATAAAATTACCTTTATATTGATCAAAGCAACTTGTGAGTCTTGAGTTACAAGAGAGCTAGTAAACTAGAATAACTCAAGTAAACTAGAGAGTTTACTTCTCACAGTTCCCATCCTTCTGTTATTATGTTTTATTAATGTTAACACATACTTGAAAGTGCTTGGGAGGCTGAGACTTACTTTTGAACAGAAGCTGTGGGAAATATTGGAAAGATTGAGCATGAACAATTAAGTTATTCTGCCAGCATAAGATGTAATCCAATTGCTACTGTGCATTGCTCACAGTCTTGAGGACTCTGCACATAAGCTAAGTATTTAAAAGTCAGATGTGCAGAAAGGGCTTCTGCCAGCTTCCTCCATCTTAGCACTGCCTGAGGGTAGGATTTGTTTGACCTAACTCCAGCTGTCAGAAAATTAGGTGTTTAAAAGATATCAGTCACCTATTCTGGCACAAAGGGGACAGATTTAGATGCACAGAGATTTATCAGCAGGCTCCATAGCCGGTGACATATATGGGCAGTCAAAGAAGCTTTTTGGCAAAGATAAAAACAGGAGAGAGAAGAAAGAGAAAATGAGAAGTTTCCCTGGTGGCCATCAAGGAGGGGAGAAGTGACAAGATGCACAGCTGAGCACCCTCAGGTCCTGCTTCCATCAGCATCAGGTGTTCTACCAGCACATGTGCACACAAACTTCAGTAGTACCTGTATGGATGTCTTCAAGGCACACTCAAGCTGTCGGATTTTATGGGCATAATGATGTTAAGTGCTGATGGAAGCACATTTTGGGAGCAGGTGCTGCAAAACAGTTAAGCTGTCTGTATGCATGCCATTTGGTCCACTGAGTAGCCATAATGTTGGGAAAGGATGGAAGAAGGGTGACTCTCACAATAGTAGTGGTCGTTCCTCCAAGAACAAGAAGATATTGTCATAAGAAAATGCAAAAACATTTCTGTTGTGACTTCAATGAGAGAACTGAACTGCAAGTGAAAGGCTGTAGAACTGCAAGTAGAAAGCCCTTTGTGATAGAAAACACAAGGACATTGTACAACACTACCTTGGGAATGGATGGATCACCCCATGGAAATGTGTGTCTCCACTGGCTGCAGAGGGATTCCCATTGAAGTTGTTTAACACTTTGTTAATATGAGTTGAATCCTACTCCATATACACGCATCTGACTGCGTGATACTTTTAATGTGAAGTTCTTTATTTGCCTTCAGGAATCCTCATAGGCCATACTCTTGGTAATACTATATTTTTCTTGGTTATACTTGCATCTATCTTTAGCTTAGCAGCTTTTAGTAGAATACTTTTATTTATATCAAAATGACATATTCTCTAAGGAACTGACACTCTTCTAAAATGATCTGAGAAAATGGTCTCGTTCACACTCAGCAGTTGCAGCATTTCAACTGTGCTAGGAAGCCAAAAAAGTCCGGTATGCAATAATTGAAAATTATGCCTAAATATTTCAGCAGCTCATGTTGTTATGTCATCAGTTATATCTAGCTTATTCAGGCTTATTCCCATAGGGTTTAATGAACTGCATAGAGTGGTAGTACTTGAGACCCATTAGCAGCTGGAGATGTAAAACAATTTCAGTAGAAGGAATCCCTTCCATCACAGAAATAGTTACACAGGCACAATATGTCATGTAGAGCAAGGCTAAGAAACCATTGTACAATGATTTACTGACTACAGCACTGTTTTTTTATTCTCTTTTCTGCTTTCTACCACCTGCTGTACTCAGTTTTTAAGTTAGATTCTTCTTTTGACAGAGCATCATTCATGCAGATCACTGTCCTGTTAAGGTTATTATGATATATTTCCTTTATGTGACTCCCTCTGTGAAGATCAGGCCCTTCACCCAAGTCTACAAGATTGAAGAACTGCCTGCTGTTCTGGCTATGATCTCTAGTTCAGGAGTGAAAGGACTAGTAGGAGTAAAACTAGTTCCCAGGCTCTTTAACACAAAGTACCTCGAGTACAGTGGACTGGCTTACCTGATCCCAGCTCTTCTACTGCTCATCTGTGCTTCATTCAAAGTGGCCACTCTCAACTTTGGATGGGTGCATTAATCTGTAGTTTGTGCCACCCATCACAAACCTACAAACACACAGAATGCAGTTGCACCCAAGAGTTAAACTCTGACACTCAGAATGACATAATCAGTGATCCAAGTATCAATTGTGAGATTCGGTGGCAGCTTCTCTTCCCAAGGAGTATAAATGCTGTTTCTATCAACACTGAGAGCTGTTTGATGACTGGCAATGAGCTTGGCTGGTTTCTTTGAAATGTGTAGATACTACCTTCATCAGTCATGTAGTAGCACCTTTTTGAACATTTTTGTTAAATTGTTATCAGTTTTGCAGGTATATGCATTTAACTGAGTAATAATTTCTGACAGCTTAACTGAGTTTGAAAGCATCAAGCACTGGCACTCAGATAATGACACTGGCAGGAATGTTTTTACTGCATTACTGCAATTAAATTACTGATTTCATAATTATAAATCAGCATGTTACAGTGGATAATTAATGTTGTCACACTCAAGCTGAGATACTTTATATAAGCATAACCCTTTCCTCTGTTGATTTACTCATTCAGGAAACAGAAAATATTGCATATAATTTTTTAATATTTGAATACATATCTTTTAGGATTCCTGCTCCTGCCTGCAGCCATAACAGCATTCTGTGCTATACAATGGTTCAATTTAATGAGTGTGGACAGTGTTCAGAATGGACACAATGACCTCCAGGAAGAGAATTTCACATAAAATTAAGACTAGTTCGGTAAGCAAAAGGAGAAATACAAATCACTTAAAAAATAATTGCCAGGTATAGCCTTTTACCAGTAAGAAAACCTGTTAAAAAATAAGTTGTTTGGAAACTCACAGTAACTAGGATTTGGTGCAGAAGGTTTGTTTGCTAGTGTGGGCTTGCTTTAAATTATAAAAGAGGTCGTGGAGAGGTAGTACTAGAATAAGATTTTCAGTTCTACAGCAAAACAATATCCCTTATCTCTTAGGCTCTTTGAACTTAGTTATGGTCAAAGTGATTAATTTTAAATTGATAAGTCACAGCATTAAATGTATAGAGAAGCTGACCAAAAAACACAGGACAAACTATAGAGTAAAAAACTATTGTACATCTTTGAGGGGAAAATAGGATTGGATTTTTTTCTTTTTCTCAAAAATAAGAAAAAATAGTGATAGTTGACCATGTATCAGCACAATAATTCTACTTTTAGACCATGGATGTGTTCTACTGATTTGTGCTCCCATCTTCAGGGAGTTTAAAATCACAGATCCCCTCTTCAGGACAGCAAGGTACACTACTGGAACATTTTCCAGCTCTCTCTTCCAATTGAGCCACACTGAAACCATGAATACAGAAGTGATGGAACCAGAAGTACAAATACAGGACACCTATTTCTGCTTTAAAATGGAAGACGTTGTTGCTATTAATCAGACATGGGGTTTCAGCTTCTACTTGCAGAACTCTTTGTGCTGCTGTCATATTGAAAAGAGACCACAGTTGCTTTCAGCATGGTCACTAAAAAGGTAACCCTAACCTGGGTCCATCCTTAGATGAACACTCTGATTTGTAAGGAGATCAGGCATGCATGAGAGACAAATATAATCAGAAGTTGCTTTATTATTTGTCTTCACCATCTACACTTTCTAATACCATCATTCTGCAGCATACCTATCAATGTTCTTTCCTTTCCCAGCTCTTTGATTTCTTTAGTTTTATTTCTTCACCAAATCACAAAATTCTGGTCATAGAGTAGAACTGCTTTCCTGACTGCTCTATAGGATCTTGTACCCTGCAAACATTAGGTTTGATTGTGGAGCCAAGAGACTGTCCAGTGTACATGGCAGTGGAGAGTGGCACCTGCTGACCCAAACATTCATATTTACACTGAAAAGAATCAAAGTAAATACTTTATGCTGTTGTAGATCTAAAAAGACATTATTTTCTCATTTTATGGCTCTCTGATTATAAGAATTTTAAGAGGTAAAAAGTGAAAACTAGTCTATTTTAATCTAATTGTTCAGCATTAAAGTAGAGAAAATGTTATATTGTTGTAAAATGTCTTTATCTTACAGTAGAAAGATAATTGTGATGCTTTTATGAGTAGACAGGAATGACACAATGACTGATTAATCCCAGTTTTCTACATACATAGACATTCTCTATTTTTGAAATCAATACAGTTTTCAAACATTTACTTGAAAGAATTAGTCCTGGGTTGGGTTGTTTGTGCCATTAGTACTTTTGCAGTCCACAGCTTTTAAAATTGAAAACTAAACCTAGTTTTGATTATTGAGACAAAAGCAACGCTCTCTTTATAAATATGCATATACCCCCGAAGTTAATCAGTTCACTGTTCTGGAATTAGCTGACTTGTTTGCCTTGGTGTGTTGCCAATTAGCAGGAACCCAGGGATACTGTCAGTTGACAGCTGGAAAGAGATCCCAAGTTCTGCAGCATACGGTTTACTATGTTGTACAAAACCCTGAGCTCATGGTATTAATGCTTTAATGTTGCTTATTAGAACCTTCGTCAGCAATCTGTCTGCTACTTTCTAATGAGCGAAATCTACCTCTAGAACCCTGCAAGGAGCTAATTTCCTCAACATAATGCTCTTCTGATGCTTGAGAAAGCAGCTTTTTGCTTGGTATTGCTAAAAGGAGCTGGTGAATAGAAAAATGAAACAAGAAAAACCACAACAGATAAACAGAATGGAAGAAAAAGAGAGAAGGCAGTTCTTTGTCCAGGAAAATGTATAATTCAGAATTATTTCCAAATTGAACACCTTAAGAAGATAATTAGATGTTTGTTCATGGCACTCTAGCTTTAAAATAAAAATACACACTTTAAGAGCTAAATGTTTATTATACAATGGGGTCCAACAAATAGTTGGATTCAAATCGTTTTTCAATAAATGATTGTGAATGGCTGACTTTTTTCTAGCATAGAATACATATGCATAAATATAATCTACTGACATAACAGGTACAATATAGAAAAACACTTCGCTTCTTTTAAGATTTAGAATAAATCATAGTTGTTTTCTGTTTATTCTTGAAAAGCTGGATAAATAAAACACAATCATCCAACACAATAGGATCAGAAAGTTAAGTCCCACAGTAGTGAGCGACACTGAAGTTATTTATTTTGCATCTTTAACTTAATTCTTCTTTAGAAAAGAATATATTCCAGACACTATATGCTATATATCCTTATATTTATAAAGAGAGAGATAATGCAATTCTCCTTACATTTCACATATGATCTGTAAGAGCAGTGCTGATGTTGCATACTCCTGAAGTGCCTGCCACAACTTGGGAACAAGCAGCCGGTCAGAATCTATGGCACAGGATGTGGCTGGAGTCATAAGAGCACTGTGAGAATTACACACAAACAAGTCAAGATTAGTATTGATCTATTTTTGCATTATTTACAGTTACCCTTGAGTCCATATGCATGGTTTTGATGGAGCTTAGCTGCATTAGGATTCAAGCTAAATATCACATTAGAAGCCCCCCCCCAGGGAGAAAAGCTTTCTGAGTAGAGTATAATGGAAAGCACGTATCTGCAGAGTGCTAACGATGACTACATAACCTCCCGTGCTGGCTGCTATAGAGATTAACACATGACTGTGCAAAGTAATACATATTTGTTGATAAGGTAGAAGTAATATAGGTAGCTAAGGGACTAAAATGAAAATTGCCACGTTTCCTCCTTTCTTTGGAGAAGTTCCATCAGTGAATGAAAACATCAGGAGAATGATAATAGAAATGAATAAAACTTCTTTTTACAGAGAAATTTGAAAACAAAACTTTGACAGGAGTGAAATGACCTTGCCTGTTTAATAGGCTTAAATAGGCTCCTGCTGGCAGTGCTCCCATCTGTTGAAGGACAGATAACAATCCTGCTGTTTATGTCAGGGTTTCCAATCACTGTCACACAGCTTGTTCTGTGCTGTCTGTGGAAGCAGCGGCAGGGAAAAGCGCAGAGTAGAAATCAGTGTTATTTATGAAGAAAGAGATTTCACTGTGAGTTAGAGCATTTGAAATTTACATATCCCTCATCTGAGTTCTGGCAGTCTGAGCAGACCTACAAGTGGAACTGCTGAGTCAGTATTATCCCTGATAAAGCTGCACAAAGACAGTTATGCAGTGTTAGGGAAAATGTATCTGTCCTGTCCACATGAATGGGTACCAGCCAGTGATCAACAGAGAAAGTAGGGTTATGTGTAGCACCTGTTTAAGGTGTTAACATTGGTGTCAGCCAATTTTGATGGGGTAACAGGAGATGTGGGGCTGGTACCACTATGTACCACTGTTTTTGGGATTTGGTCTGTTTTCCTGTGTGTCAGCTGAAAGGATAGCAGTCAGCAGAACAGCTATTATAATCTTCTACCTTACCTGGGATACTTTTCTTTCTCAAGGCTTTAGAGGGCAATATCTGTTGCAGTATCTCTAAGACCAGCTCCAGTTTCCTGGTGAGTTTAATACCTTGAATAATAGATACAGGAAAATGGCAAATTCCCTACTGCATAAAAGCAGAGGACTTGATAGCACAGGATTAATATTTTAATATCCCATTAATATTTTTTTACTTCTTCATCAGAAACCATAGCAATAGGACAAGGAATAAAGAATTCACATGGAAAGAGGCAAAATTTAGGTAGATATGCAGAAGTGTGAGGTTGGTGAAGCACTGGAACAGGCTATCCAGAGAAGTTGTGGATGCTCCATCCCTGCCAGCATTCAAGGTCAGGTTGGATGGGGCATTTAGGAACCTGGTCAAGTAGGATGTGTCCCTGCCAGTGGCAGGAGGCTTGGAACTAGATGATTTTTAAAGTCCCTACCAGCCTAAACCATTCTATGATTTTTTTAACCATGACTTTTGCTGAACAAATACACATAGTAGAAGAAAGTGAAATTGATAGCTGTCATGGTTAAGGAATAGTATTCTCCAATTTAGTGCTTCTGCTAAAACCACACGTCTGCTTGCTCCTCCCTGAACCCTCAGCTGGAGGCACAAGAGGCAAAAATCAGAGGTTGAGGTGTCCTAGAGAGTTGCCAGTAGGAGTTTACAGGAGTCAAAAGCATCACCACTGGTGAACAAATAACCTCTCCATTGTTGTTTGGTCTTTTCTAATTTTTTTAAAGACTTCCTGCAAGATTTCACATAGGGATCATAGGGTGGTTTTGTTCCAGAACCAAAAGAAATTATTAATAAAACTCCTTCTCAAAGAGAAGTTATTACGTGTCAATTTCTGAGAAGTGTTATGTTACTGACATACACTGATGGAGGAAAGAAGATCTCCATTAAACATAAGGGCTCAAGAAAAATAATGTTTCATTCTAAATAAGCTTCTCTTATAAAAAAAAAAACAACAAAAACCCAACATTTTTGTCTATATTAAAAATTACCTAACTCCTCATAGAGTTTTGTCACATTTTGTGAGATTTCAGTGCTCTCTAACCTGTAAATCTTCAGCACTCCACCTTCAAAGAAGTTGAATGTCATTTCATACAGGATTTGGGTGGCAAGAGTTCTGGGGAAAAAGAATATAGGCCTGGTGCCTATTTTCCTGGAGGAATGTAGAGGAAGGAAAGGAGAACCATGATAGGAAAGACAGTTGAAAAATAAGAGTCTACCCTTCTCTTTGGATGAATTCTGATCCCAGGTGCCTAAGACCACACTGAAGGACAGCAAAGGAGAAAAAAGCTGTCAAATTTGTGTGTGATGGTGATGCCTTTGACTTAAGATGATGTATCCACTCCTAACAGTTTGAAGGACATGAGGTGGAACAGCGCCTTTGTGCCTAAACAAATAAGTTCTGCTCTTTGTGCCTAACAAATAGATGCTGAGAAATCCTGCGAGCGTGGCCAGGGTTATGCTGCTCCTTCAGCTCAAATGTTTCTGCATTGTGTTGCCCAACACATACATCTCCAAAATTCTCTTCAGCCAGAAAATAAAGCAAAGGAGATTTCTGTACCATCTGCTTAGATCAGTTGCTTTCTGCAGACTTCCTTCAGGTTTTCCTTCCTGGAAGTCACATCAGGATCTTGCTGGTTGCTCTTGAAGAGATATGTCAATAGAATCAGTTAAAAATCCTTAGAACATCTCAGAACGATGATGAAAGACTAATAAAGCCCAACCATTATCAGCACTGCCTGTGTAAGCCAGGAGAGTTGATAGTGCTTTCTCCTGGCCTGACTGTTCCACAAGGCAGCAAAGTCTGTCAGATTTCACAGAATGGCCTTCACCCACCTCCCAGAGCACATGTTCACCATCAGCATTCATTTCTGTATGCATTCCCTGAATGTGATGTGAAACCTCAGTTGAGGTTCAGCCCTCCCCCATCAGGCAGAGCAGTCACAATGCCAAGAAATCAGCAGGGTTGTAGCTGGACATGGTGGGAAAATGTCTCACAGATATAGGAGACTCATTCTTTAGATAATAGAACCAAGAAAACTGCTTCTAAGAGCTGATATAATAGAGAGTTAATTTGACTTCAAAATTATGCTATTGCAACATAAAATTTGTGGCAGAAATTATTGTAAAATCAATTTTAACACCCCAGCCTATGCAGATATCAGTTTCATTTTCTGTTTGGTTTTCTGATCTCAATGCATTTTCCTAGACTCTTTTTAGTTTGATCACACCTTGTTGAGTTCTTTTCCCCTTCTTCCTCAGTGCTCACTCCTTTGTGGGTTCATTGTATTTTTTTTTTCATATGGCTGAACTTTGCACATATCTGTGGCCAGTGCAAGACCTTCTTGGTATGGTTGTTGGCCAAAGACTATATTCACACAGTTCAATCTTTGACTCTAAACAGTTTTTCATCAGTGGGGAGTGCTAAAGATTTAAATTATCTTTTTCTCTGTTTAATCCTTGGAGCTTAGTATAAGAATTATTTCACGTATTCTTAAAATGGGTGTCACAGATTTCAATGTTATTGGGAGAACTCACAGCTACTAATCAACAGTTAAAGGGTATTTTTTGTACTAAAACTAATTTACAATTATACATGTGTACAGGAACAATATAAATTTTTAGTAAATGGTATTTTTTTTGAGGAACAGGTCAGAGATGCAAAACACTCAAAACGTATACTTTTATCCCTTCAGAGCTAGCTTTCTATACTGTATTTGTTGTTTTCTAAATATGCAATAACACTTGCCAAGTATCGCATAAGAAGACATGAGGGATGCTAAGATGTGTCAAAACCATCTTTCACTGAGGTATTTTTTAAATTAATCTTTAAGCTCTAAGCTTAAAGCTTGGTAAGGCAGCTCAGTTCAAGCAGGTGCCTTATTTAGGAAATGGACTCCCTGTGTTAGATGATTAACTGTCATCATAGATTTTGAGGTTTTACACTTATCATATTCCAAGCTCCACGAAATTATTTGAAGAATTCATCTTAATATGTTTTCAGATTGCATTGAAAAGCTATAATGTTGTCTTCTGACTTTAAAAACCATTGGTTTATGGATTCTTTTCTATGAATTTTTGATAAAGTGGCCCAGAACAAGGAGAAGAAGTAGTTATTTGTCAACTAATCTCATGAAATTTGTATTGGCTGTTTAAATGCTTGCTTTGTAGAGCTAACCAAGATCATGGAAAAACTCCCAGCAGATCCATGAATAAGAAATAGTTTTGTCTTATATAATATTTACTGCTGCATAGCTTCTACTCTTTTTATGAGAAAATGGATCCCAGTTTATTCAAAGAAGAAAAATTCAATAATGGAAAAAATTTCATTGCTTAGTTTCATCATTCAGTTCTGTCCCTAATGTGATTGTCATATTAGAAAAACTGAACTTGCAAAGCTGAATGTTTCTAGCAGCTGGTCTTGAAACCTAGGTTTCCCTTGGGACAGTGGGAAAGAAATCCTTGGTGTCCTGCACACAGCTATAGATGCACCTGCTAAATCAGCTGTGCTCCCCTGCTCCAACAATTGCATGTCTGTGCCACTGTGGTGCAGCTCTGTTTCGTGCCACCCAGCCTCTTCGGAACCTCATCTCCTTTTTAAAGTGTGTATAAATCAGTTTTGTGTTTGGTGCAGCCTGAGTGCTGGGCAAAGCAGAAGATGTGTATGGGTACAGAGCTACCATTTGTCTGATTTACCTGCCCCAGTCTCATTTCCCTTCACCGTGGGAAGCTTGGTGTGCTGTATCCCTGCAGCCTACCTATCCCACACACAAGTGTCTGTTTTCTTCCTGATGACAAAAGCTGAAATAGCTAGAATACTGTTTCCCTACTACTTATCCCCCTTCTGGAGATATGAAAGCATATTCTGAGAAAATAACAAAAAGGTAGATAAAATGCAAGTGATACTATGAAACTACCACAAAAAAAAAAAAAAAACCAAAACAAAAAGATAGAAACCATTCAGTGGGTGCTAATCTTTCAATCAATCAAAATGCTGGGGTGTTTTTAGTCTTGATATTTTCTCAGATATTCATAGCTACCTTAAAGAAAAAGTGAGCAATTATATTTCTTTTGAGAGGATGTACAATAGGGTATTAGAATGTGAAAATTAGTTTTCTGTGTTGTGTAATATTATTCTGATTGGGGGAAAAAATGATAAAAGAAGTTAAATGGTTTGGGGTTTAGTTTTGGGATTTTTTTGAACCTATGATTCACTAAAGAATGTCTTACAAAGTCTTGTATTACTTGTTACAGCAGTTTTTTATGATGATTCATAGCTGTGACAATTCAGCCTATTGATATCAAAACCACTTTGTGCAAGTGCTCTCTGCTCCTTTGTTCCACTGACAATATGCAAAACTCTTCTTATATCACTTGGGATGTTCCGCTGTTTGAAATTTCTAACTTCAGTCAACTGTTTAATCAATATATTTTATAAAACAACCAAGTTTAAAGATTGTTTTCTGCTTTTCCAGGCATTACTAGCATACAGAATGACAGTGGTTTTGTAGGTTTAATTTTAAAACAGTGGTTTTACCAGCTGTTGGGGAAAACTGCAATTACTTTTCCTTTGTGTTTACGTTCTGGATATGTTACAAAATTACTGTAATTATGCAGAATGGAACGTGATGATTACATGGTTAGCTTTTTGCATTTCAAAATATAAAGATATTATAATAACAGTACATGTCTGAGTTGCTTTCTTAGGAAAGTGAAGGGTACAAGTTTCCTTCTGGCCTTATATCAAGCTGTTTGTGGTACCTTTCACGTCAACATGTGCATCTTGTAACCACTGCAGTAAGCCCTCCAGAACAACTTTGGAATATGTCATCCCTGAATAAAAGGTATTTAATTTGCAAACAACCTTTGAAACACTGAAATGAGGATGAATCTGTTTATCTGGTCTGGCAACCAACATCTCATCCAAATGTCATTCCCAGCTAGATTTTGGTCATTGAAAAATTCAAACACAGACCCTCTTTGTACTATTCATAGAGAAAGAAAAGCATGTGAGCAAAATGGGTTTATTTTTAACTGTTGCCTGGAGAGGTAAATTATTTTTTCTTGCATAAATTACTTTTATATGTTACTTTCTTGCATAACAAGAGTTTTGTATCTGTGACACTGGTGAAAGAATATTTTTAATGAAAGCACTCGATGACCTGACCATGATGTGGGTTGCAGTTCTATCGAGGTGCAAGAATAAAATGGTTTCTTTATATAGTCATAGCCCTGACTCTCATCTTTGGTATATTCCCAGTTTCTAAACCAAACAAAGCGAGTACTTCTGACAAGTGGCAGGAAAGTACACTGGGTGCCTGGGGCTTTGCTCTCTTCTGTGGGGAGAATAAGTGTCCTACTTAAAATTGCTGCTACCTAAGGTGCCTCACTGTGCATAACTTTTGAGTTCTAGATTGGGATTAGTATCAAATAAGTCATCCAACAAGTGTTTTTTGGGGGGGTGAAGCATTTTGGGGAAGGAAATGGAACCTAAAAGGAAATTTCAGAAATGTGTATCTTTAGAAGGGTTTGGGGTTTTTTTAATGGAACTCTTGCTGGATGCATTTTTTCTTCTCTCTTATCAGCTTAGCTTTCCCTGTAAAAGTAGAGTCCAAAACTTAACTGGGAAAAATACAGTAAAGCTTCTTTACTAATGTCAAGATAATCTTTTAAACATAAAACCAAGAGGATAACAGTATGAATGCTACCTCTAAAACTGGGTCACTCATCACTTTTCTTAAGAAAAGTTATATTTCCATTCTTAGACTTTATCAGAAAAAACATAGTGCTTTGATAGGACTTAAAAATACTGCTAAAAGAGCAGGATATATTTTAAATTATTTCTATTATTCCAATCTATCTTATTTCTCAGAAGTTTTCTTCTTCAAAAATTTTTTGAGGGATTACCCAACAAAATTCTTTTCTACTATTCTTTCTTCCTAAATGTTGTACCTTTACTTGTATCTGGAGCCCTAAAACTACCTAACTTGTTTCCCAGTTGCTGCCATGGGTTTTCTAGACAACTAAAAACTTTTCCAGAACACCTTCTGTGTTGCCCTTTCTTCATCTCCATGACAGTGATTATCTCAATTTATACTAAGACTGAATCACAGCGGTGAATTTCTTATGCCCTCCTTGCACTTACGGTGTGGTTGGCTCTGGGTGAAGGTGCTGAATGTGTTTAATACTAATTCAGCACTTCTGAGAAATCTAAATAAATCTAAATAAAGTTTGAAAAGGGGGGCGGGGGCAGGGAGCATTTCTTAGGTGAATGGATGAAGCTTTTTTTGTTGTGTTTTTTTTGGTCAGATCCTCATTAGTGGAAATCAATGTATCATCATCGACTTCCATGGAGGTATGGCAAATGACATCAGCTCAGAGCCTATATGCTGTGATGATATTTGTATTTCTTGAAGCTTTGAACAAGATCTATAAAGCTTTCATATGGAACAGATTTGTTGCACTGGGAGTTCTTGAGACTTTATCTTTGGAGTGTTTGGAATTTGCTGGTTTTCAGACTTTTGACAGCACTATGAGGTATCATATTTCTCGTTTTGAGGGATTTCCTAATTAGCAATGCCGAGCAGGAATTGTTTGAAATGCAGTGTGAATTGCTGCATCTCTGTCCATATTGCACATTTTAAAATTAATCTGTTTCATCAGGAATGTGTCTGTAGAAATTAAATGACCACAGCTGCTACACCTGGGTTCTTGAACCTGAAAGTTTGTCGATGCAAGTTTTCATTTGAGAGATATAGTTCATTTGCATATACATATTTGCAAATAGTATTCTTCTTTTGACTTTCAGCAAAGGTAGCTTGAAAAGTATAAAAAATTTTCCCCAAAATGGTAAGATAAAATTTTGCATCCTTTTTGGTTTTTTTGTTTGTTTTTGACTATGTATAATTTTAAGCTTATTTGATGACAAATAATCATTGTCCATATGAGTCACCACAGGACCTAGAACTGGTGAGCAAGCTCAGCTTCAGAAAAAGAGAAGTGGAGGTCATATGCATGCTGTGACAGCAATAAGCCCAAGGGCAAAGCCTTCTGTTCTGGAGAAATGAGGGTTAGGTCCTCTGAGCCATCTGTCTCACAGGTCTCCAGAGAAGAGTATGAAAAAAGGAGTAAGCACGTACTGGACACAGATTTTCTCAGATATTGATTTAAGAATGATTCTTTCTTTGTAGTCATGAAAGTAGTCCCTCTAAATGGAATAAACTCGATAGATTAAACCCCTTCCTCAAACATGCATCAGTCCCTACCTGTACTGAAATAGTACCCGTTTAGGGCAGGGTATAGAGAACTTGGCTGAATGTTTAATTCCACTCTGCCTTGATGCTGATCCCTTAAGAAAACCAGAGGTAGAAGTGGAAGATTTATGAACATCAGAAGTCACTTCAACCTGAGCGCAAGCAGGTGTAAGGTGCTGAGCTGACATCAGCATTTTGGTAGACCCACACAACTGTTTCCATTTCCTGGCACACAAGGGCCTCTGACATCCATTTCAGTCTCTGCTGTTGTATGCTGAGAGCACCTTAGGTTTCAGAGAATGGCCATTGATGACTTTTTTGGGTTACATGCTGTGCCAGATCCAGTCTGCCACTTAACCATAGCTGTTATGCATAATTAAGTTAAGGGGGGATTATAAGATAGCAAGAGAGCTCCCTCTCCATAAACACCTGCTTTGAAAAGGTGGTGTTTTGCTGATGAGTATTTTGTTTTGTGTTTTTTTTTCAGTGTTGCCAGTGTTCTTTAGGCACAATGATATTTTGTTGCAGTTTTGTGAAGTCCAGAGTCAAGGGAGCACATAAGGACCTCAGTTTTCATTGAGGAATGAATTAAAATAAACCTCAAGTTACAGGAAAAGTAAAACCTAGAATGCATGTCCTAATTTCACAAGGGGGATCACCATAAAAGAAAGCAAAATAATAGCTCTGTTATCAGAGGAGGGGGGAAATCCTCTATATTTTAATTCAAATGAAGTTTTTCAGCTGCAAAAGATTTCTGTGCTACACCGCTGTGAGAACTCCTAAGAAAATTTTTATTCTGCATGTCTTTAAAGCTCATGGGTTGAGTAATACACACCTGGAGCTAAATCAATGCTCTTCATGTCTGGCTTATTATGTCAGGATGAAGAGCTAACAGAGCCTCTGCTTAACTTTTTGAACCCCAGTTGCAAGCTCTCTATGCAAAGTATTCATATTAATGTTAGTGGAAGTCCTGAGAAGAAGGGCCTAAGAGATTTAAGCCTTTAAGGCTTCTTGGCTTAATTTAACTCATAGTTTCATAGATTAATTAGGAGATGCTAGGGCTGCAAACTAGTGCTGAAAGAGAAGGTGTATTGGCCAAGGTTTGTGACTAAACAAACTTTCTGTGTATCCACAGGAGCTCTTGTCACTCTTCCCCACAGGCTTACCATTAACATTATCACCAGTAGCATTATTTCAATATGTTTATATATTGAGCAGTTTCTCCTCATTTCAAGGTCTTGTGTTATTCTTCCCGCTCTTGTGCCTGAGCACCCTGAGGATGTACACTTAATTTCCAAAACTGATATGCATGAGAAGTAAAGTGGCTATTCACTAATGCTAATCGGCTTCTAAAAAGCCAATAAATTTTTCAGATAGCACTGATTTTGATATGTTAAATAGAAATAGTGGAAGATATTCACCAATGTGAAAAGAAAGTCCTTTGAAGCATTTGTCTTCCTTTCTCAATGAAGCAGCTTCTGTCACTTGCTTGCCTATCCTTGACAATCTTCATTTATCAAAGGCCTCTTTTTTGGTTGTTTTTCGCACCCTTCCTATTTGTTTAGCTGATGTAACTCCACATGCCAAAGACAGCAATTCTTGATAGTGCTTTCTAGAAGATCTGCTGGTTTTTGCTAAAGTTGGCAAACACTTGTGCATAGAAATAACATGAGCTTAAACTATTTTCACTTCAGTTGCTTTCTCAATTTTTAATGAAAGCTGGCTCCCTTTTGTTGAGGAAAGACTTTTTTTCATGCCTGATTATTTCTTAAGTAGTATTGGATAAAGATTATTGCGAGTACAGGTGAATCTGAACATCAGAGATATTTTGCTGGATTGATACTGTTCTCTTCCAGGTAATCACAAAAAGCAGCAGTTCACCTTAGAGAAGGCTGTAGTTATATTTTCCTTTTCTTTTTTTTCTTATGAGAAAGGACGGTATATTGAAACTGTCTTAGAAATGCTTTTTTTTGGTAGTCTTAAGTAAAGTAAATATGACCATGGGGAGGAACTATCTTATCCCAGTAGACATGATGCTGATCTCTTTTGTGCCAAAGTAAATCAAGAATAATTTTACCAATGTCAGTACAGCCACATCAGTGCAATTCTAGTGGGAATATGGAATATGGCACAGTATCTCTGTGAAGAATAATGAAAGATTGCAATGGGAATTGTTGTGCCTGTGTATCTCTGCAGGAAATCAGTGGAATTTGGTATTTTAGAAAGTTGAATAAAAGAAACTTCTAATTTAAATTAATCAGGGCTGAGTTAATTAATCTCACATGTGACAGGAGAACACTGTGAAACTTTAACCATGTCATCTGAGACTGGACTGAATATCTCTGCTCTGTAAAGGAAAAACGTATTTCAAATCTGATGTTAATGTGATAATGGTTGTCAGGATTTGGGCAGGATGCGGATTGACATAAAAGCAAATTGGAAATAAAGACTGCTGCTCTATCTCAAATATGGCTGTTACATGGTGCAGAGCAACTCTTTCTGTGTGTGTAGATGACAGAAACCAGGAAACAGCAAGATAATTTTGTTAGCACAGGCAAGTTTTTAGATTCTTCATGGCTGACAGTGTCTTCAAACAAGTACAGAACCAATTTCTGAAAAAGTGGCCATTTACACTGCTTAAACAACTGACTGGGCAGTGATAGGCTGCTTTTTAGCCTGCACAGAGAGATACACAACGAATCCATACCCAGAGTGCTGCCTCGTGCACCTGGCAGCTGTCCCTCTGTGTGCCTGTGGAAAACTCATATTTCCTCACCAGCTGCAGGTGTCACATGAGGCTGCTGCTGCTGCAGCCAGGAGAGAGAAGGGGTTCAGAAGCAAGGTGCTGAGATCAAAGGATGCTGCCTTTGAGGAGCAGGTTGAATCAGATACCAGGAGGTTCAGTGTAGCATTATATTGCTTTCACTGCCTGCCTGGAAACGTACTGAAACCCTTCACATTGAGAAAATGTGAAGCTCCTGTAAACACAGATTAAATACATAAACTGTCCAGTCAGAGAAATTAGAACTGAAAGGTATTAATTCATCTAATTTATACGCTCATCAGTTTCAAGAGTGAAAGTGATCAAGGGGAGATATCTGACTGATTTTACAATTGACCTGTACTTCATTCCCAAAAGAACTTACTTGAATGGGCAAATGTACTGAAAAGATAAGTCATAGTGATATTTGCATTCAGATTATATTTACTGCTCTCTACAGTCTGTGCATCTTTGTAAGTCAGCTCAGGTCTGTGAAGTTACATTTGCGTGGGACCGTACTTCCTCTGGAAAGCTGACAAGGCTGAGACTCTCTGGGTCTCGTGCATAATATCTGATTTGGGATTCAGAGTACTGCTGTGTAGATTTCACTCAGAAAGAGAAGCTCTTTCCTCTGAACAATGCCTCGCATTTTTGTGGGAAGCAGTGTTTGATCTGTCATGGGAGCCAGGACTTCTGCTCAGCAGTCACCTGGAGGCAAGAAGCCTCAGGGTGCCTCAGGTCCAACCTCTGACTGAAAACAGGCCAGTCACATAGCGGGTACCTCCCAGTGCTTCTCATCCTCGCACCATGGACCTCTGAGGAAAGTCTTTTTGGAAGTGTTTCCATCTTCTGAACAGCCTCTTTTCAGGTGGCTGCAGAACACAGCCAGGTCTCTCATTAGCCTCCTTTTCTTATGCTGAGCAAGCCCAGTTCCCTCATCTTCTCCCTGTATCTGATAGGCTGCAGTAATGGGTATTCCTGTGGATTTTCTTGCCTCTGTTTAAAAACCTGGATAACTGAAATATTTGGAAGCTACCATTTGGAGGGCAGGAAACATGACCAAAAATACAGCTATCCTCCCACTGCCTAACACTAAAACAAAGAAGAGCTCGCCTGTGATCTCTTGGATTAGGAAACACAGTACCTATGACGTAGGAGAGAATAATTCCTTATGATGGTTTTTCAGCTTTTTGCTTACAGATTATATCTTACCATTGCATGGTAAGATGTAGCAGGCAGCTGTGAAGAGATGAAGCAGCTGTTATTAATACATACACAGATTTGGAAGGTAAAAAATCTGTAGTTATCATTATAAATGCTGATTTTACCCACTTCCTTTTGCCCAAAAATAATTGGTGTTATGAATGCATGTATTTAAATATCTTTGAACATAAAAATACATATATTATGAGAAATTAATTCATAACAAATGTCTTCTTTTTAGATACGGGTACCTTAACTGCATTCATTAAATCCTTGGACAGGGTTGTCAGTTTGTAATGTGCTGATAAGCATGTGTGAGTCCCACTGGCCCTTGTCATTTTCTCACTGTCACACAAAGCTGTTGAGGGTCACTATGTGTTGTAGCCTTCCCTTCCCAGTGAGCACGGTATACCCCTGCTGCCAGGGCTGTGATATGAGTGCTGTCATAGCTCCATCCTCTCCTTGTGCCCTTTTGCACTGTGCCTCATGTAAGTGTGATGAAGGCATCTCTCTGCACCCAGGCAGCATTGCTGGGGCACTGGCTGTTCCTTTTTCTGACTTGCAGAGAAAACAGGTTTCCTGCTAAGAAAATTCACATTGGCCTCGTGCCTGCAAGGGGGTCTCTCCCCAAGTGGAAATTCATTATTTATTTCCTCCAAGAACAAGTGATTTCCTCATAAAGCTGACCTATTTCTGTAGATCATGCAACAGAGTTTCCGCTGCTGTAGCTGTCTGTACAGTCGTGCTAATGTGCTGGATTTACATCAGTAAAGCAACTACTCTTGTCACAGGTAGCAATTTGTACTGAATAATTGTCGCAGAGCTCACGCACAAAAACTCACATAAGGTGTACATTGTACATATGTATTTATTGTACATATGAAATACAGTGGGTTGTAGGAAAATACATGCCCTTTCATGGTACTTTGAAGAGTACTCAGGCATAAATGAGATTATGTGTGCTGTGCATACCCCTGTTCTAGGGTACTTTGAGAATATTTGTTCATGATTATTTTATTCTTGTTTTTCATATTGAATATTTATTGAAACCCAGCCTTGTTATTTAAGACTACTGCCTCAAAAGATTTACTGCACATTTCACACCTTTTTTTAAATGTAATTTTAGTCCGATAATTTTTTTGGCTTGTTTTAAATTTCTCAGCGTAGACTCACTGCACTAGGTTTACATCATAGTAACACATTACTCAGTGTGGAATGCTGATCTTGCCTTTTGCCTGACAGTTAAATAGAGAAAAAAGAGGAGATCTGTGCTTATTTTGAAATGTGGACACACTAGCACAGTGTTTAGCAACTTTTATTACCTTGATGCAAATATTCTCAGCCATGTTTTATCACAATGAAATTTAGGTCCAAAAGGAAAAATATATCTTTTTAAAAATGCAGGATGCTAGTATTCAGATTTTCAGTGGCAAATCATTGAGCTGCTTGAGATTCATTTTATCATACAACCAAAACTGGAACTAGTTTGGAACCGAAAAGTTGATGACTAAGGCAGCGGTGTGGTGGCCATTGTGACTTGCCATGGTTTCACACTTTTTTAAAACATTTTGAATAACAGCTGAAAAGGTAATAAGCGGCATGTCAAAATTTGCAAGAATGGAGGGTTGTTTCCCTGAGGGTGAGTACACTTCATATTTATGCAGCAGGTGGAAAAAGCAGTCTGTAGAAATTCCTCCCAGATTCCATCAAGAGCTGCTGGACTATGCGCGGTCATCTCTGAAGGACTGTGCTGGAGGGCTTCCCAGTGCTACTGCCTCAAGGCTGTCTGTCAGAAAGATTTATCCCAGAGAAACAAACACTAGAAGCTCTGGCTTCCTAGAGGTTGGGGCAGTCTGATTATCAAGGTTGGACAGCTGCCATAGGCTCAGAAACTTGGGGGTTTTCTGAAAATTTTTTTATGGAACAGAAGGAAGTCAGGGGAAGTCTGAAAATGAAAATATGTGTAAGTGACTGATAGCTGATTTTATTTTCTTTTTGTTTGTCTCCAGTCACACAATTATGCCTCTCTGTATCTATTTTCATGACATTATGGCAAATTCCATTATTTTTGTAAGGACAAACTCTGATGGTGATTTGAACCTTCCAGAGTAGCCTTGCCACTTTGTAAGGTAATGCCTTCTGTCTGACTCTTTAGATATGTTAAGTATGATTTAGCTCTCGTGGTTTAATCTAACTCATTTTATTTTTCATTGAAATGGACACGGTGTGGGCAAATTACCAAAATTTGTGTTTTGTTTGAAGAAGAGTAACTTTCATGTGTATAAAGAGAAGGTCACTTACAATGTCCAAGTGTTTAACTGTTTGATATTTTCTAGAATAGAAAAAAAATTTAAAATAAATAAAACAAAATAATTGAAAAGTCTTTCTTTACAGGATCAGGAGACTCTTGTCTTGTCATCTGTTTTTATAATGTTTCTAGCAGGGTGGTTCCTTTTCCAAAAATTCCCTGCAGCTAACAGATTCAGAAAAGGAAACCTGTAAACCAACTCAAGTCCATTATTTAAAATAAACAAGCATAGTCTTCAGCAACTCTTATGTTTGATGTAGACAAAGACTCTAAACTTAGGTTTTAGGTAGAGTAGAAAAACACACATTGAAAATAGATAGTCGCTAAACAAGATGCTCTAGAGCTCTCTTAGTATAAACAGAAAGTTAAACTAGAAATCAAATCAGAAAAAAATAATTATTTTACCCCATTTATTTGATTTTTCACTTGATATGCATTTGTTTAAACTGTTTACAATAAATAAACTGATGATATTTGTGATCATTTTTATATAATTACATATATTGATGTTCACACATATTCCACATTGAATTGTGGCTTTTATGGGTAGGTCTGTCATTCCTGAAGCTTATTGTATATAATTGATGAATCTTCATCAAATAATGAAAGACAAATTCCATCTAAGTTTGAAAACAATCTATTCTTTCTAAAATATATGTGTTCATTTAAACTGAAGAGTATCCATTTTATAAATAAGTCTGCATACTGTCAGCACATTATTGACTAGTCTCCTCAAGCCTGATGAGAAACCAGCCCTTTCTGCAAATGCAGAATGCCTGTAAAATGATAGGACTTTTAACAACATTATTCCTAGGGAGCTTGACTACTGCCCTGGAAAAATTTAAGTCATTTAATTCATGCAATACACCTAGGAAAGAGGAAGAATATTTATATGCAGCATTTCTCCAAAAGTATTTTCAAATCTCCCTTCTTTTCTCTGAAACCTCAAAGGTGGTGATGATTGCCAAGGCACAGCCCTTAGAATGCGTTTTATTTTCCTTGTGAACAACTCAGCTGAAAATCCTGTAATTCAGAGCAGGACTTATTTGTGATACATTAGGAGCCCTTGAGAGCTCCCTCTTAAGAGATTTATCACATTTGCTTCTCTCGCTGTCTGTGCTGCACATACGAGTGATAACAAACTCTGTTTGGATCTAATGCTACAATCTATATCTCTAAGTATCACTGGCATCAAAGAATCAGACCATTATGATTTTCAAAATCTCATTCACACGACTGAGAGACAAGTTCATTGCCTTCTCCATGTGACTATTAATTTCCTCGCAGGGAGATCTTGTAGGTTCACAGAGGAGTTTTCCAGGGTTTGTTTGTTTGTTTGTTTATCTTCCAGAGCCAACTTATTAGCTCTCAAAGATACTGTACGTGATACTGGCATGATTTCTCAGAGCAGTAGTTGAGATGTTTTATTAGTTATTTCAGCTGAACATTTACTCTCTGAAACTGAGCTATCAAAAGAGGGCTTTTGGGACACTATCAATTCAGTCTAATGTATGAGCTCGAATTATTGTATCATTATAAAATGCTGCTTGGTGTCTTTTGCCATTGATTTGCCTACATTTTTTAAATTGCTCAGTTAGAAGCCATTTATCTGATAAATTATTAATGAATAAATGTTTGTGATGGAGAAACAAAATACTCAGCATTGCAAATCATGTATCCTACAGGCAACAGCAGTCAGAAGTAAACTGCTCTTGAGCCGAGTAAGTGGTTTATGTAATGTAGATGAAAATTGTGTGTTGAACATTACAAAGAAAAGATGGGTGCTATTCTCCTAGACTTTTACAAGAATCTTGTACATTTCAACGTTCTTTCATTGGTGCAAAATTTAGTTTCAAGTGTGCAAAGGCATCTGCACTTTTTAGACTCCAACCATATTGCAAAGGTGGTCAAACTGATCATTCTCTGCAATATTTTTGTAGAAACCCTTTGATTTAATCTTGATCCTCCACTCATAAGTATTTTTTTCCTAGCTAACAGAATAATTGCAGAGTTAATGTCTTTTGGCAGGTCACATTGGCATTGATGATTTTGAGAGCTTAACTGTACTCCAAATTCCTTGGGAACTGTATTCCAAATTCCTTGGGACTTGATTTACTTTGAATGAAAGTAGAAATGTACATGGTGCAGCCTGAAGCTAGAAACTGTAGTATGGGGTTTGGAATTAAATACCATGTTCACATTTGTCTCTGTGACCCACTTTTTCAATATGGAGGCATAGTTAGATTATTAAAAAGGAACCCTAAAAAACCCCAGAAAATAGAGAAGAGACAAGATCAGCTGAAAAATTCTCACTAAATACTGTTACCATTTTCTCCAGATGTGTTAGGCATTGTTCTCAATATAAAAGTAGTTTTTCCAGTGATTTACAAAATGGCTCTAAAATACATTTCTGGCCAATGTCAAGGGTGAAGTGTAGCAGAGTAGCAGGAGCATGTGCAATATATTACCTCTTTCCAGTAAATACCTAACATTCCTTTTCCTGTAGCCCACTTAAAATAAGTGTAATTAGCTATTTTCTGTCATTAGGAATGACTTTTGTTTGGGGTTTAGTATTGTGAAATGCATTTGCTGTAATTTTCCTTCCCCCGTCCCCTTCCTCTCTAACCTGTGCTCCAGATTCCAGGCTGACAATGTTTACAAGACACTGACACAGTACTTCCAGAAACATGAGCTGACACGTACTACCTCTGGGGCCCTAGTGCAAAAATTTTCTTTTCGTTCTTAAACAGAGAAACTGAGTTTTTGGGTTCTTTCAGTTCTTTGGTTTGGCTTGTCGGGTTGGTTTTTTTGTGGTTTTTTTTTTTTCAAATAAGCAGCAAGTGTCTTTTCTTTTTCTACAGGCTCAGCGAGTTGTACACCACTTCAGCAGAGATGTCTGATCTTTCCATCTGCATACCTGGAGGTGCTTTATTCCCTGAATGGTCTTTTCAATAACTACTAAAGACTTCTTGGGACTGAACACTGGAACAGATGAGTTAAATACTTCTGGAATGTTCTTTATGAAACATAGATGCACTGGACTTTCTGGATGTGCCCAAGGACACAAAGGTTAGTGTCTTCCTTAAAAGCCTCACATTTCGGGAGTTGTTTCATTTAATCTTTAGCACCAGGGACAATGTTCCAATCTGTTGCTTGAACAGGGGCACAGATGAATAAAATGGTGATTAACACAACACATATATAGCTGAGATTATGCTTTTAACTGTCCTGTAACAAATGTGCCTTGTGAACTCAGGCAACCTGAAGGCTACTAAATATCTCGCTGGCCACCAAGAGAAAGCTCTACTCATGCTCTGAGCTTGATTGCCGTTAGCCATTTTTGTGGTGTTTCTTCTAAACTTGTGTTTAGTACATTTCAATAACTCTCATTTGATTTAAAACTGGTAAAAAGGGGGCAATACTCTAATTTGTTCATGAGATGGTTCTTGTTTACAGTCAGTGGGGATCCAAGTGTTTCGTCAATTGTGTGCTTGATCGTTCTAGATGGCATGTAGGCTTCAGGGGAATGCCAAAGACATTCATAACATGTTGGAAAAAATTAATTTCTTCTTAATGGCAGCTGTTCATGTTCTGGAAACTGTGAGATTTTGATAAATTGCTTTTTCTACCTTTTGGTTTCTCTTAAAATATTATATAATCTGCTGATATTATTCTGACACTACTTTGTCACCCCAGGAAATTAACCTTGACCAGAACAATTCACTGACATAATTTTTCAATGGTATTATTGAAAACACAGAAGAAATAATTTTGTAAGCAGATATATACTCAGAAAGGTGGTAGAATGTGTGTGGGCATATGTGCTTATCAAGTCGTGTCTCAGACACATAACTGACAAGGAAAGTAGCAGGATCATAAAGATACATCAGGATTTTTAGCACTAATCATAACATTATAAAAACCACTATGTTTATAATGATGTGGATAATGCTATGAGCAGTAGAGAAGAAAAGTGAACAATCATGTAACCTTGATTTTATTCTGTGATTGCCATCTGTTTTTCATCTTTTGCAGAGTATTCTTCAGGATTAATGCTCTATCTGGGTTTTGGGGGAAGAGAAGGAAAGGTTCAGTTTCACTCTGTCAACTTCATTTTATTTAATATGGACATTTAAGAAAAAAATAGTTTTACAAATACTTCTTTTTCTTATTAAGTATCTCCTATTAAATCTATTAAAATCTATTAAAATAATTTCAGGAAACCTATTAGCTAAAGTAGATGGACCTCAAACTTGATTTAATTAGAACTATATGAATTGAGTTCTGCTTTTTCATTTTTATGGAGGGATTCTAGTGCTATCATCTGAATAGCTTTCTAATCAATCTTCTGTCTACTACTCTAACCAGCATTTGAGCTTGTATTCTAAACACCAATTCCCTGTATAAAATAAATAAAACATAAAAAAATCATCCTACATCAAAAAGAATTGCTTGCCCATTGGCACCAAATATCTACTCCAGATGGGAGGAGAAAAAACCAAAACAAACAAACCAACAAACAAACAAAAGGAGTACAGTTTTATTTTATCTAAGTTCTCTTGAAGTTATGGAGAATCCTTGTAACAGACTTCAGTAGGAACAAAAACATGAATACAAAAATACAGACTCCATTTAAAAGCAGAAGGTTAAAAGAGTTGCAAGATTGTGCAAAGTTTTCTGTGTGGAGGAAAGCTGCATTAGTTCTGTGAGGTGCCCTCAATGTGATACCTAAATTTTTTTCAATATAAAAGCATATGTTGAAGCTTTGAAATGTGGACTTTTTAAATAATATTACATCTTTTATCTCTCTCTCTCTGTGTGTGTGTGTGTGTGTGTAGACCATGAGGTGAAGGAATATCTCAGTTGTGGAGTTAAAATGTCAAATGCATTGTGAAGTCCATCTTCCTGCACTGTGCGTGTGTTTGTGATTGGGAGGTTTGTGTAATATGTCTGATAAATGTGGACTGATAAATAAACATGAAGGATAGGATTATGGATTTGGCTATCTCAACATAGTTGTTGAAGAACCTTGCTGTTTTAGGACAGATAATGCTAGAATTTAGGATCGTAGAAAGGTTTAGGTTGGAAAGGATTTATAGATCGTCTAGTTACAACCCCCAACAGCAGGGGCACACTTTCCTAGACCAGGTTGCCAAAGTCTCATCCAGCCTGGCCTTGAGCATTGCCAGGACATCCACAACTTCTCTGGGCAACCTTTGCCACTACTTCACCTCTCTCTGAATAAAGAATTTCTTCCCAACTTTTAATCTAAACCTACCGTCCTTCAGGTTAAAGCCATTGCCCCTTGTCCTGTCACTGTCTGCCAATATAAAAAGTCCCTCTTCCTCCTTTTTATAAACCCTCTTAAGATACTGGAAAGCTGCTATAAGGTCTCACAAGAAAGCTTCTCTTCTCCAGGCTGAACAACACAAGTTCTCTTAGCTTGTCTTCATGGGGGCAGTGTTCCATCCCTCTGATCACCTTTGTGGCTCTCCTCTGGACCTACCCCAGGTCCATATATTTCATGTGCTGGGGGCTCTGGACCTGGATGCAGCATGCAGGAGGGCCTCACGAGGGCAGAGCTGAGGAGGAAAACCACCTCCCTTGACCTGCTGGACATTTCTGTTTTGAAGCAGTCCAGGATGTGTTTGGTCTTCTGGGCAGTGAGAGCACACTGCTGGGCTCACGTCTAGTTTTTCCTGCATGAGAACCCCAAAGTCCTTTTCCACAGGGCTGCTCTCAATGAGTTTGTCTCCCAGTACTCATATCCAGAATTGCCCCAACTTAGGTGCAACGTGCACTAGGACTTGTACCTGTGAGGTTAAATACCCTCCATATTTTTCACTTTGCTTACAGTATTACTACTAAAGCTATTACTATTCATTAAAAGCTAATTACTATTCATTAATATTAAGATATACATTTGGATGTAAAGTGATGTTAAAAAATTTGCTTTATTTTTCATTTTTGTGGATTTCATGGTTAACACTACAAAAAAAAAGTTACAAACATAAATTAATAGATTGGGGAACAAACTGTCTTTGACAGGTAATAGACATGTTCGTTTAAACAGTGCAAATCAAAATGAATAAGCTAAATTATTTGACTGGCTGCAAAACCAGTGGAGTTTCACCTGTCCAAATTTTCCACGGTTAATTTTTGTTACTGGCTGAATTTTATCATACATGCAGCTAGATTTATACACAAGACCTGAAAAAGCTTAGGTAGCAGAAGTAAGAAACTACCCTGATGTGAATTAATGATGGTTATACGTAATTGGGTACCTATATTATGCATTTAATGAAGGGGGAGGGGAAAAAAAGAAAAAGAAAATGGCATGTGCATGTGGACTGGGAACATTTGGCATATCCTGAGATTTAAAACTGATCCTGAAGATTTTATGCTAAGCCTACAGCATACAGACTGTATCCTGGAGGCTACAACTTCCTCCCAGAGGTTGAGAGGAGAGTCCCCTGACACAGGAAAGACTGAATTCTGCCCTTCCGTGTCCTAGGAGGTTGAATTAATGTGTGGAAACAAAAATGTCTTCTGTCAAATACATTTTGTGACAAAAAAAAAACCAAAACCCAGAAGTGATCTATCCACCATTTCAGAAGTAGGTCAGAGCTGTGAATCCTAATCTAAAGCAACAAGACTGAAACTCAGCATAAGGTCCCTTAAGATCAAGTGAAACAGGTTGTGTTTAAGATATGTCTGTACCCCTTTCATCACCTTTGCCTCTCTTGCTGGTCCTCCTGAGAGCCACCTTTCACACAACAGTGACCTCATCTTCCTCTCAACCACTACTTCTTATCAGAAAACATAAAGCTACCTGCATCTATCTACAACAGCAAAACAAGGCTCAGGCATGAGTTTGATCCCTGGCTCCTGCTCATCCATCCCATCTGATCCTGCATTTCCTTGGTTTTGCCCCACAGTCCCATTCAGTGAACAGTAGATTTCAGGAAGGAGGTAGGGAAGGGACAACTTCCAAGAAGCAGATAAGAATACAGACACCTTTTCTGGGAGTAGAGAGACAGGGTCACCCACACTCTGGGCAAGAGAATTAGTCCTGGTTTGTTTAACTTGGAAGCAGTGCCTAGCGCTGCAAAACGAAGGCCCCCAATGACTCCAGTGGGAGCACAGACATCTTTTATTGTAAATGTCTTCACTGATCACCACTTAAAGGACAGAGAATCTGAGGAGGATAAGCTGAGACACCTCCTCTTCCATTTTGATCTCTTAGAGAGGATGTAATGAAAAGTATTTACAGTATGTATTGCTTTCACACAGTAGAAAACGATTGCTCAAACAACTACAATGGCCTCTAATCCTTATCCCCAGGCCCTTTTTATTTTTTTTTTTTTCTTTTGGGTCATGTCTAGCTTTAATGAGATAAAGAACTCACATGAATGAAGTTATGTTTACCGTGCTACTCTTGTGGCAGAAGTTTATCCCCTGTGTCTTCTTGTAAACTCATGGTCTTTTGCTCTCTTTTGTATAGTCTTTTCTGGAAACTAGTCTTTTCTGGAAACTTTCAATATGAATTTACCTTAGCAGCATGTTTGACATAAGACCTGTTTGCTGATTCTGATATCTGTACAATTTTCTCCCATACAGGTTAAAAAACTTGTAAACATGGATTTTTTTCCGTAATAAAAGATGACAGAGATATGATGATAAGCTTTAACAATTAATTAATTAAAGCATAAGCCCATAAATTCTAGACACTTTGTCCCTTCTATTAGAAACGTGAATATCAAACAGTTTTTACAAGAGGTAGTCAAAGATTTATGACTTTCCCTCTCTCATTAATTTAATTCATGTAAGATTTGAAAAATATTTGATTTAAGAAAATGTGGGCATTTTTACTTACTTGGAAAAAAAGGCATTTTAAACAGCAGGATGTAATTTCAGACTATTTACAGTCAAGAGGCCTCTGCTGAGCAAAATACTCATTCAATTTAGGAATGCAGATTATAATAATTTTCCTATCTCCCTCACAGCAGGATTCCTGCCATCATTTTGCAAACCCACAGGTTGCAGTATTGAATGACTAGCTAACTTCAGTTTCAGGTAACACATGCTTTAAACGTATTCTCATTAGCTCAACTTAGTTATAATGCAAAGCTGCTTAGTTTCACCAAGTGAAATGGGATACACTTAAATTGCCTCATCTAATATAATACTCCTTAATACATGCAAAGTGGTTTATGATGGCAAAGCTTGTAGAGCATGAAAATCAGCAGGGAAAGTAAGGTTTTATGGCTAAAATTGTCAAAGAGAAGTCCTATTTTATATCATTTCTTTTTAAAGGGGTGAAGAAGGAGGAAAGACAGATTGGAGTAAGAAATAATCAGTCTAGAAAAATGTAAATTTAGCACATTAACCTTTTAATATATCAGCTCTACCAAACAAGAAAATTATCAACTAAAGCTGTTCTTTCAGTAATATCCTTTGCACTGTAAAATTAAATGTAAAATACACAGTGTCCAAAATTTATTGCAGTAAGAAATAATATTCTTCATTCTATTTTGTGCAGGGAGTTTTATATTGTGCACCGTTTCCATTTGCTAGTATTACAGCAATATCTAGCTTGGTGTATCTGTATTAATTTGTAAGGACCTTTTAATTTCAGACTGGGCCAAGGCATTACTTATCTCTCTTCCTCCTTTAAATGCTAAGTGAATATACCCCAATGTTGCATACCTTGCAGACACAAAGTCTGGTTTCAATAGGACCCCACAATAACTGGCAACACCATTTGCTTTTTTCCCCCAATATCCTGCACCTGCAGCCTGACTGTAGGACTATAAATCTTTTCCCTACATCCCTTTCCAATACTTCCAGAAAACTCCAGAGAGGGGCTAAGCTGCTACAGGCTTTGCAGATGACACCCAAGTGTATATCTCATTTTCTACAGATGTAACCAGAGCCATCATAAAGATGTTGCAGTGCCTAGAGGAAAATGGCTCCTGGAGAAGAGCATCTGGCTGAGAATGAATTTGGGTGAGATCCAGACAATACTGGTTGAAAGACAGAAATTTTACAGACAGCCAGTTGAGCAAGATTCCTATGTTCATGCCTTAAGCATTAGTTTGCAATGAGGCCATTCATATCCCTGGAAAAAGGCAGGATAAGCACATTGCTCAGCTGTGGCCCCAGAGAACAAACCGAGACTTCTTCACAGTCCAGTTAAAAACATCTGCAACACGGGTTTTTTCACTCTGTGTTAGTTTTCACTTTGCTTACAGTATGAGGCAGCGAAAACAACAAAATCTAGAAAATGCTCGCATGCCTCCAAGGAAAAGGCCTAACCACAATGATCTCTGCTTCATTTCTAAGGGTTTGATACAACTCAGTGTATCCAGGGCTGTTTGAATCTTCACAGTAAGAGAGCATTGCTCCTGCAGTGCAGTGCCTCCAAGGCTCCTATTTCTCAAAGGCACAGCCATTTTGGATCTCTTGATATCCACAATTGCTTTTTCATTTTCTGCAAATGGATGGCTTCTACAAGAAACAATCTGAAGCCTCCTGAGCAAAGAGGGTTTCTGAGAGAGTATTAATGATTCTCTTCTGGTTATGCAGTGTTTAGGGCCTGTACATACTGGTTTAGGGCCTGTACATACTGCAGAGGCCTTTCAGCAAAGAATTTGACTTCCAGAGTCTGCTAAAATTAAGACTTCTACTCTTGGTGGGAAAAAGGTTAAAGGCAGGTGATTTTAACTCTGGGAGGTCATACAAACATCCTTCATCAGGGATGTTTCAGGATACAACAGCTCCTACAGTAACAAATACCTGGCAAATAGAGGTGAAACCATACGTGAAAACTGTAAACAAGTAAGGTCTCATGAAAACATGTGATTGGAGAAGCCAGACACGATACTCTTGAGGAAGCTGGAATCCAATTTCAGAATGGAATAGGTCTTTGAGTCTGGTTCCAAACATTGATAAAAAGTTATGAGTACCTTTATGGAGGAGAAGAAACTGTAGAACTATTGGTATTCACTGTAAAAACCTTGAAGCTTCTACCTAAAGCATTATCTTTTTTTCATTCAGTTTCCTCAACAGGGAGCAGAAAAAGGCATCCTGGGGTCTTTTTCCTGAGAAGTTTGTTGGTATAAGCAGGCGCCTACAGTTTAGTCCCCTAGATTTTCTGAGGTCACAACATGACCAAGTAAGACGTGCTCCTCTAAATATTTCCCTTCTATTTTTTCCAGTTCCCATTCAGGAGTAAGCAAGAGTAAAATAACAATATAGCTCTTCAGCTTTTTGCCTGTCTTACTGGTGATTTCATAGTTTTGATTTTTGGGGGATACTTGTCAGAAATTTCTGTCTCAAAAGCAAAGATGTATTCAAAGAGTGCTTAAGGCATCCTGTTAATTTTCCAGGTATATTTTGCGTATGTGAACTGGAGCATCAATCGTGATTGGTTAATCTTTGGGCCTCATAAGGAAAATACATTCCTAGAACATTTTCCTCCTGGCGATGCCTTCCTTGTAGTCTCTTGTTGGCTTGCCAGCTGTGCTGCTTATCATAGCTTCATTCACTTTATGAAAACTCTTTAAAATATTCTCCATTAAAAGCTATGTAGAAAACTCAGTGCATGCCTGTGAGACACTTGTAGGAACATGTAGTTATTGGGAGGAATAAAATAAAAAATTCAAAGCTACTATTCAACTGGTATGTGCACAGCCATGCTGTACTTATTGCCATCATGAATAGAGCATTTGTTTGGCTAAATTGTATGTATATTCCTAGAGGGGGACTTAAAAGACAGAGCTCGTTAGAGAAGGCATGGAAATGCAGAATTTCTCCTGTTTCATTGTTCAAATCATAAGGTATAATCATAAATCCTGACTGCAGTCTCACCAGCTAAAAGGGCACACGGGACTCCACTAGAAACCTGGGAATTTCTTTTCCATGACCATTTGTGTAACTCAGCTCCTCTAAAAAATGAACAGCTATCCAGTCCATGTCATAGGCTGGTGGTGTTTAGGATGTCCCTCCCAAAATTCCGTCACTGCAGAAGTCCCAGCAGAGAGAGGGCAGTGAACACTCCAAAACACTTTCCTGATCGGCCTCTGCCTCCTGGAGCCTTTGCAAATCAGAAACTGCAGTGTGAACATTTTGCTCTCGAGGGGATATGATGAAAGCTGGCATGCTTTGATCTACTAGGAGACTCACAGGAAATATTGCCATAGAAATACTGGGTTCCCTGGGGACTTTATGCTTGTTGATTTGGTTGGTGCTTTTTTTCTATATTTTGAACTGTTACTTGAAAGCTTAAATCCTTCCTCCTTCCCTAAAAGAGTTACCAACCCAGTTGCAAGATGTGTATACTAAAGCTTGCCAAATGCTTTCTGTGTCCTTCCTCATTGTTCTAATAGAAGGTGGCATTTTCTCTCCTTTATTAGTATGCTGGTATCTTGATGAAGATCAAGAAAACTATTGTCTTAATGGTCTTGACAAAGTGATTCCTGCTTTAACAGCTTTTGCTTCAAATACCTCTTATGTTTCAAATATAGCACAACTATGTACATATTGTTTATGAAAATTTAATTGCAAGTTTCTTTTAACTTACTAATGCAAAAGGGGGAAAAAACCTAAGTGGCTTTCTTCTCCTTATTGTTTTTGATTTACTGTTCTAGCTAACTTTTAAGTTTTGTAGCACAAATGCTGTTCTCTGATTTTTCCTCCTTGCAGGTTAATGTGCATGGAAATGAGGTAATAATGGTATTTTCTTTCCATAAAGACCTTCCTTTTACAGCTGTATGAATTGTGTGATTCCATCACATGGGAATATATACATATTTCTATGTGAATATCTGTTGGAACGTCTTCGAAAGCATCAGCTACACCCTCACGAAGTCAAAAGGCTTACCATAAACAAAGCTTGGATGTTTGTTGTTTTAACATCTTGTGGATGGAGAAGTCTAAAACTATGCAAATTCATACAATGGATAGAATTTTTTATCCATTAGTAATAGTAATTTTGTTGCCCGATGTTTTGTAACACTAAGTTATTACTAAATAATCTCTTTAAGAACAAAAGTCAGTGTTCTCATATATGCTTCAGGATTATTGGCATGGTCCAGGAAGGATGTAAATACCTGAAGTATAATACAAGCAGAATCTGAATAGAGAAACCCACCATTTGAAGATTCATGTCTTAGTTTTCAAGAAAGTTTGTCACTTCAAATCCTGTCATCACCCAACCCAGAAGCATTGCTATATTGGCTGTATTGTGTATCCAGCTAATTCTTGAATTCCACTGGCAATTCAGATTTCACAAGACAAGTATCTCCAAAAACCTGTGTTCTGCATCGTTTGGGCAGTGAGAGTTTTCTAGTAATTTTGTGATTCTCACCTGAGGGCATGGGCAAGTTTTTCTTAGTTTGGGTACTTAGGCTTTGACTAGGGAAAAAGTTGAATGGAGACTGAATTCTAAAATTTACGTCTCATTTTCAGATGTAGTCCACACCCAGGGCTGCTTCCCAACACCAAGTCAGCAGAGACTGTGAAACCATAGGATAATATATGGAATGTGTATTCACTAAAATACTTCAGTTTTCACTGAGTTGTGCTCATGCATTTGGATTCTTATGTTATCATGAATAGAAATGATATTCAATGGTAAATGGAAGAAAAACATGGAAAATAAATGGGCCATGCACTTTATCCACTCCTACTTACTGTTCCATATCAAAACTGCTTATTTAATATTTCAGATCCCTGAACACCTTAAATCTGTGGATGTTTAGAAAAAAGGCTTTTTTACTTTTGCAAAATTTGAAATGTCACAGGAAAATCACCTCATTTGTGACTCAGATTAAAAGATTTGGTGCTTTTCAATTTCATGTTCTAAAAATGACATGGATCTGAAGTTTATTTTCTTCATGCTTTCTCTTTAAAAAACCCTCCAAACAACTAGAAAAATTGCCCAACCTAAATAGCTGTTCCTTTCCTCACATATATCAGAGATTTTAAGTCATCTTCAGAAGTTATTATAACTTCCTCCAATCCTCTTATTCTCAGTAACTCTTGGAAAATGGCAGCTCAATCAGGTGTGAAAAATAATCTAGTTTTCATAAGCACACTAAATATGTTGGAAGTTGGATTTTCAGTAAATAGATGACATCTATTTTTTGGGGTTTTTTGTTGTTTGTTTTTTTTTATCAGTATTCATTCCAAGATAGTTGCAGTACCTACAAATGGCAGTCAACTAACATAGAGGACTGGAGCATTTTTGTGCTTTTACAGACAGTGCTGGAGACTTGAAGACATGCATTTGGAATCTTTGTCCCTGTTTCTGAATATCATGACTCTTTATTTAGAATATGACTATATCAAACTAAAAATAAATAAGGAAACATTTTTCCAATTTTTTTTTTCCCCTCACAAACTGTGTAGATCTCAGAGGCCCAAACTTGAATTGTACAATCTGTTCCTTGGCCTCATTGGAGGGACTGAGGAGTTTTCCTGCCTACAAGCATAAGCATGTAGCAGAAGTCTCTAAATTGAGAACTTGCTCATTTGAAGCTGATTCTGTAATCAGAAGCCCAGATCTGAATCACATTCTGGAAACACTTGTCTCTTGGCACTGATTACAGGGAGAGTTTAAGGTGACTTCAGCACCCAACTTAGGCATTTAACTGAGAAAGTCATCATGATGGAGACTGAATCCAGACCCCAATGCTGCCGCATTCCCAATCCAGATTCCACGTGAAACCTAGTTGTAGCCAAAGGGGATGGGAGCTGTGTATTTGACCCCAAGTACACAGATACTCTCCTCAGACCCTGATTCAAAACTTGCCAGAATGTTTAACCTTGGAAAATAAGGACATATGGAAATATTGACACAGCCTTGAAAGCTGTATCTCAAATGTGTCTGCAGTAAAATGTATTAAGCTTGTAGCTTTGACACAGGAATGGGATGATGCATAACTCAATGAATACAAGAGGTCTTTTCCTTTGAAACTCCAGACAGCAATGCTCGATCTCTAGAAAGCTTAACAATATATAAATAGCTCTTTGTCACTTTCATGAATGCTTGTTTACAAACCCCTCAATCCTACTGAGTGCAAATAAAATTTGACAGGTAACGTTGTAACTGAAGTTGCCTGTGTATATGCTGCAGTGTTTGTTTATTTGTGCAATGTTGTGTTGGACTATGCCAAACACAATGGAAAAAATGGGACTATTGCAGTCATTTTAACAAGTTCTTTAGCTGCATGCATGATGTGATCTACTTCTGGGTCTCGTGAATGCATTCAGCTTTACTTGTTAACCAGCAAAACATTATTTATTAATGACTTCTTCATGCTTTATTAAGTCTAATGTCAAAACACCTCTGTGGGACTCTAGGCGTGTTCTCTCTTTGTATTAAACCCGTCTAAAGAAAATGAAAAATTATGCATCAAAGCTGCAGCTAAAACCCAGTAGATATCCATTCAATTTCTCTTGTACCTGGCAGATGATATTTCTGAATATTTGTGAAAGCATAGCACTTGATTGTATGGTGTCTTAAATTGAAGCATTCTGCAATCTCAGATGTGTGTAATTAGGGCCTTAGAAACCTAACAAGCCTACTGTGGTCTCCAAAGCTGAACCAAGTGCTCAGATGGCAAAAACTGAGACATTCACCATAGAATTATTGCTTTTTTCTATGAACCGAAGTTCCATATCACTTCATGATAGGAAAAGCTATTCTTCATGAGAACGTTAAAATTAACGGGAAAGTCTACTTCATGGGAACATTAAAATTAAGCAAGGTAAGAATAGGTTGAGTCATCTGTGACTTCTGTGGTTTGAGATGGCTGGCATGGCTCAAGAAACTAATACTGCAGTTCAACAAACTTTTTCACCCTTGATCTGACAGAACGTCTTGTTCTCTAGCACTGACAAGAGATTCAAATCCACCATGTCTTAACCCAAAGAAAAACTGAGACATATTTCATGGTTCTTCTACACGCATTGATATTTAACATTGATTAAACAACACCAGCTTTTAGACCATAGAAATATAGACAGAATGGAATAAACTTAGGATTTTATGTAGTTGCAAAAATGGTCATTTCAAGAAAGCCAGCATGTTCATCAATTTTTACATGAAAGAGAAGCTTCATGATAAAGCTCCTGTTTTTTTCTCATCTTACATTTGAAAAGGAACCTTTTATACACGCAGTTTTTAGAAAGATTTTGGTTAACAGACTTAAAAATGGCAAATCAGAATTGCCTGCATTATAAAAATAAGCAGAAGTCATATTAAAAAAACTTAAAAAGTAAGAAATTTTATGAATTAGATGTCAGTTCCTTTTACAAAACCACAGTATTTAACATCTGAAGTGACAACACAACAGTTTAGCGGTTAAAATCTAAAGTTTTGCACAGTAGAAATGCCACTTTGTTCTTACTGAAGACAGAGATTCATCATAGGTTTTACTGGAGAGCAGAAATGAGGTGTAGAGACTTAATTTTACTCTCAACTAACCCTTGGCCTATGTTTATGTATCAGGTAAACAAGGTAGCAAAATTTGACCAAAGACACAGACGAAATATATCGGGTCACTTTCCAACTCTAGCAACAGAAATCTATGGAGAAAAAATCCTGGAGGGAGTTGCAGATAGATGATTTGGACACTGCATAATCACTACTGCTTTATTTCCTACTTTCTGTTTGTAATTACTACCAGTTATGAATATTTAATGTGAGCTTGTTTTGCGCTTTTCCTTTTTCTTTCATCTTGCTACTTTCATCATCTTTCACAACATCTGAGAGATCAATGTAAGGCAATGGGATGGTTGGGGAATGTACCATATCATTACCAATCACAGCAAACAGAAATAATTGGGAGGACAGATCCTCAGCTGGTGCCTGTGAACAGAGCTGACCCAATTTTGGTAGAAGCTGTCCAGTTACAGGCTGTCCTGCAGACACTCTTTGGCATAGAAGTTTCAGTAACATAAACTGAAGAGTGCCAGGCTTCCCTGCTGGAGTGCTTTGTCCTCTTTTCTGCCAAGTAGACACTGGAGCCTGGTTTGTCTCTTTCCAAGTGGATGCCTCATCATCAGAGAAAGAGTCCTGCCTGCCTGGTGCATGGTTTTTGTCTGGCACTAGCTATAAAGCTATGAAATAAGCCAGGGATAGTAGAATAGGGTTCTGCTCTTTCTCCTCTGGTTATCTTTTGTGATCAATAATTGATCTTGCTAAAGACATTAGCCTGTAAATCCCAGTGGGAAGGAAGCACCCCTGCTAGCCCAGGAAAAAATTCTGAAATGACACAGAGGCAGGATCAAAATTAAAATCACATCCTTTCCATTGGTGCTTCCTAATATTTAGCTTGGCTAACTGCAGAGGGTTTCTCTTTTGGGGTGTGGGTTTTTTTCCCCCACATTATTCAGCCACTGTAGTTATTACAGATTTTCCTCTTCCCAGCCTTCCTAGTGCACTGCCTATGCTACATACAGAACACGCTTTTTAGATGATGGGGGGGTGTAAAATGTGGCACTGTAATGCTGTGCCCAACTGTCAGCTCTAGATCCAGCTCAATAAGCCTTGCCTAAAGGCCAAAGAAAACAGGTGATCTGCTTTTCTAAGAAGTGCAAGACAATGCAGGCTGGTCGCTGATACCATGGAACTTGGGCATATTGCAGGTATCTTCTCAATGGATGCTATTTGCTGCTTTTACAATGCTGTTTGTGTATGCTCAGAGATTTGGGTTAATAAGAAAGTGGAGCTAGAAGAGGTAACATTGAACCCTTTATGCATTTGGTTACTTTTTATTTTAGTATAAAAAAAGATGCCAATATTTGTTTTAGAATCAGGTAAACATTATTCATTACTAAGATTAATCAGAGTCCAGAAACTCAGCAGTAACTCATTTTAGACCAAAGGGAAGCTGTTGGGAGCTTGTCAGGTCCCTCTAGATTACAAGGGAAGCAAGCAAGTCTGTATTGTACAGATTTCCCAGGACACAATTAAAAATCATCCTATTCAGGAACTACTTTATATGCTTTTGTTTTTAATAAAGTCCTTTGAGACCAGTAGTGGTGTAATATTCATATTGCTTTTGGTCTGTGTACGGTCTTCATGCTATTTCATGTTGTCAATCTACCACACTTTCTTCTCAATTGTTTGCTGCTTAATGAGAAACTCAGGATTAGATGGAAGGTCACCCACTTCTCTACACAGGTTCAGTACAAGCTCAGTTTCATTTATTTGATTTCCAGAAATGCAATTTCACGTGATTGCTGTGATGTGGTGATATTACCATTCCTGCGAATGTGTCGTTTCTTCATAACACAAGTTGTCTGTTTAAAACTTACACTGGTTCACACTGTGGCGTTCACCCCTCCCTGAGGACAGCAGAGCTGTGACAAGCTTCACTGGCCTCACCCACGAGCTGACTTTGGTACACACTGTCACTGACATTGATGCATGGTGCACTGTCACATCACCTGAGCCATGCACATGGGAGGACTCATGGGCAAGAGTGAGGCACGTTTGCACCTGTACTGTTGTTCAGAGGAACTTGCTATGGATGGAACTGTCAACTGAGACGGTTCTGGTGAAATTTGGGTTCAGCCCACCCCTGTGAACACATGAAGCCAAGGACACAAAAATCCTCATGTCTTAAATAGGTGCAGTAACTGGCAGGTTTACTCTGGAAAACAAAAAGAGGGCAAATATGCTGAAAGAGATTGTCGTCATGGAGATTTCACTTAGTCATGTAATTCTGACTCTTTCTTGTGCCTCTCATCATTCTATATCACACAGTGAAATATAACCTACTGCATATGAAGTAATGAGGAGGGAGAATCATGTAGAATTAATGCTTTAATGATTGGACTTTTGCTTTGCTTTGCTTATGTTTGGGGGTAAAGCATGTATGAAAAGCTCTTCTGTATCCTCAATTACTGCTGCTCCAGGCTATTTCTGCTGTTGTAGCAGTTCTGATAAACCTACAGAAGAGAATCTCTTTTCTGTAGACAGCACATTTACTGGTATTTCTGCAGCAGTTCGGTAATGTCTTTATTGTGTAATTTTGTATTTTAATAGTCAATTAAAATTCCCATTGAATTGACAAAATGGACTTAAGAACTTCTGAAGACTATTTGGCTAAAATTACACATGAGACTGTTCCGATAATCACTGCTATGACACTATTCAACCTTACTCAAAAGCCTCACCTTATCACAACAGGAAAAGTAGTGAGGCAAGAGAAAATATAAATACATTCCTTCATAAAGAAGTCTGTTGTTGAATTGAATCTCATTTCTCTGTCATGATCATGTCTCCTCTTTTCTCTCCCAACACCGCCAACATGTCTCTTCTGCCTTTGTTCATTTTCCTAACTTCTTTCTGTGTTGTCTTTCTCTTTTTTTTGTTTTCCTTTTTTTCCTCTCATTCTCATGTTCTCTGCTAATAACAAATACTGCCTTGTGATGAGGATAGGAAGGTGATGAATAGTGCTGTAGTCAGATTTCAGAAGCTTCACACAGGTTTCACACAGGTTTTGTGTGAATTCTTTTTTTTGTTGTTGTTGTTTTGTTTTGTTGATGCCTTTCATAATAAATGTGTTTACAGACTGCAGGTTAAAAGGAATAAAAGTAGCAAAGAATACCTAAGACAAGCTCTGTATGAGTAAGTACACCACTAACAGGCAGCAAGGCTTGCAAACACAAGTCATTCCCACTCACTCATTGCTCACTTCTGCCATCCCCACAATGTTGTCTTCAGTCCCATGATACTTGATGAGTTTCTCAACACCTCAGCTGCTGGAATCGCTTAGTGCACGGAGAGCTATTCTTCCATTCAGCAGTTCTCAGTTCTCTCAGTTGCATTAGAGTATGTTTTGTTTCCAGATATCATCAGTAGATATTCTTTTGGCAATTTTAAGATGATTTCCTCAGGACCTTACCCCATACAGAGAGGTAGCAAGCTTATGTAATGTAGTACAGTGCCAGATGTGTTGTGGGATCGTGTTAATAATATTCAGCAACTCTTGCAACTGCTCCACAGAGGAAGCTTGTTTCAACTTCCACGGTCAAACACTGCAAGCAAGGCAAATGACAGAGCTTGGGAAAAGCCATAAACAGGAAGCTCACAATTCAAGATACCAGCAAATCCATAGGGTTGCTGTTTGAGAGAATAATAATAATAATAATAATAATTTTATCTTTTTGAAAAGACAAGGACAGACAACAACAACATTTCATTGCAAATAATATTCCTCATTCAATATTCCTCATTCTATTGCCTCTGGACTTTTGGTTTTCCACTTTTGGTGTGCAGATAAAAGTGGATTGGAACTTTCAAATGTGCTTCTGTCACTCTACAGATGTGTTATTAATGTGGATTTTTCAAGGCATAAAAAGGACTGTGATTAAATTATACAAAAAATGCATTGGGTATCTGCTTGCTGGTCATTCTTCCTATTGTTTACTGCAGGTGGTCAAGCATCATTTTGAACAAAGATGAGCATTTGTAGGGCACACAAATAAGCTTTTACGAGGAATAAATCTGTGCACGATGGGCTGGGGAGAGTGAAAGGGATAGATTTTAAAAATTACAAAATTAGTAAGGCCCCTTAGAATTGTCAGAATGAGGCAAGGGCTTGCTGGAGGCAAGTGCATGGGTCAGTAGCAGAACAATCAGCAAGGACTAAAACTGGCATTTTTTATTTCAGCATTTCTTTGTTCTTGAATCATTCATTCCACCTACTGAAATATTTGCTTCTCCTTCCCTGTTGGGACCTTCAGAAAGGTCTGGTGCACAGTCTGGTTTCAACTGCAGACACAGAGCAAGCAGAAAAGACTGATGCCATGTAGAGACCTGGTCCTTGTCTTCAGTGGCCTAGAGATGCTGCTGTGTGCTCCTGTGCACCTCTCATACTCCCACATAGAGGGGAGAACACTACAGCACACTTTCTAACTACAAGCCTGAGCTCTCTGCCATAAAAAGCAAGGGTGCATAGAGAAATTACAGCTTTTTGTCCTGAAATGCGGCCAAGGTAAGCACCCGGAGAGTAGAATAGCCTATTTAAGCATTCACTTCTCTTATTTTCATGTGTTATGTATTTAGTTCATGATTATATATAGGTTTTGTCAGACCTCTGCTTCATTCACTGCACAAGGAGGGACTATGCACTGAGAACAAAACAGCAATACACAGAAGAAAGATGCTAATCTCTGTAAGATGCCTGTCTTGTGTAGTAAAATGGAAGTTATGTCGGTTAAGGGAGAAAAATGCAGAAAGAAAAAATTAAAACACCTGAGACTTCAAAAGTGGATATAGCAATTTTAGCAGTTACTGCCCACCAGCTGTTCATTACTGTGCTTTAGCTGAAGGTTTCTGCCTTCACAGCTGAGTTGTGTTCACAGTTAACAACTTAAAACAAGCCCACTGGCTTTGTGCTGAAGCTGACTCAATTTCTTGGTGAGGGGATTAGAACAAGGCAGCTGTGGACATTGTAACAAGGGAGGGTGACTTCTGAAATTGCTTCAACTCTATTCCAAAGAAGACATACCTAGAGAGAAAACTCTCTTGGTCTCTGCAGCAGGCTTCCTGGTAATGGTGGGAGGGTGACTAAAATTTTTCACAGTTGTCCCTTAGGTACATTTTACTCCCAATTCATTCCATTTGGCTGAGCAAAAGGAAGTATTTGGGGCCTATTGACAGAAACAGTGAACAACTCTCAACTTCAGTTGAAGGTGCTGGGTAGCCTACCCCCAAGCCTGCCATTGGAAAGGAGTCAGTTAAAGACTTCTCAGGCTGACTTTCAAGTTTGCTGTTATTTTTGACAATTCATCTTGAGCACCTGAGGTCAGTTCCCTGTCTTGTGGGGGGACACTAGCGATACTCTCATCTCACACAGGCATTGTTAAGATACATTTTTTTTGAGCTTTGAAAAGAATGTCACAAGAGAAAGTCTTCATTTAAGGAAGCTGTCATTCCTATTAGAGGTAGAAAGTGAAATTCAGCCCATCTGTTGTGTACCGCTGTCCGATTTCAGCTTTTTCTCTCATACTTGTAAAATTCTTGAATGTGACAAAAAATATGACAATTTTTTTTTTAAAGTTGCTCTTCAGAGCATGTGGCAAATGATTCTTGGATATCCTTTTCACACTTTCAATGTGTGAGTGAAAGGATGTATGAAGAGGCTTGTCTGCCTTTTCTTTCCTTTTCTTTTTCTTCATTCAAGCGTGTAATGTCTCCTTTCCCACTATTACCCAGCGCCTTTCTGTGTGTGCCCTGTTGTCTGCATTGGTTAGCTTTACTCTCAACTCAAAGTAGTGTTGATTAGGAAGCTGATATGGTTGCTAACAAGCTGTATCTAATGTGTTGATTTTAGTCCACAAGACATGTTTTCTCGGTACAATTTAAGTATATAGCGTAACAAAATGCACGGTTGATTTATTTTTTGGAAATCTGCCTTACATCATCACTAGATGTAAGAATTGTTTGCATTCCTGTGATGTGATCATCAAACAATGAACCAAGCAAGACCCACCAGCTCAGTTACCTTCTTGGGTGCTGCTTAATAGTGACACTGCATTTGTGATGAAGAAACAGCAGTTTGAAATATCCCCTACTGATAGTGCCAGAAGAAAGCTGGAAAATCTCCAAAACTCTCTCATTTTAAAAACATTGCTGAATTTCTTTGCGAATATATGAATATACATATCTTGCTTATTTGAGCAATGAGTTTTTTTTTCTCACTCGACTGTATTTTCTACTTGTGGCACATATTGGTTCAGAAAGAGACTAAAGCTTGCCTCATGTATCAAGGAAGGTGAGAGGTGGGAATTTCAGTGTTATGTGTATTAAAATTAGGAGTTTATATTTTTTATCTATATTCTATTTTGCAAATTGGGGGAAGTTGGAGAAAAGCATACACTCCATATTAAGCATGACTGAATTGTCACTGTAACGATATTGTTCCAGAATTGAAGGATACTGCTTAGAAACATCAGGACACTGATTAGATAACAGAGTGACAACTCAATAAAATCAAAAGGTCTGATTTCTGCAAGAATTGTAGCTCCTTTTGTGTCAATAAAAACAAGAACAAATTAGAAACGTGCTTTTGTCATATGTGGAGGAATGAGTGTACTCCTCATTTTAGGTGAAATTCTGTATCTTTTCTTCTGATGTTGGGCAAACCACAGAGATACCTCAGGCTTAGGGAAGGAAATATCAGCCTCCCAGATCCTGCTGCCACCTTCCAACAAGCAGCCAAGGAGGCAGGTGCCCACCAGAGCAGTGTCTGACTCGGCCTTATTCCTGCCAGTGACTTCTTTTCAACCTTTGCCACTGCTCAGGAAGGACAACCATAACCAAAATTACAGGAGGACATAGAAGGAAGTAAGTTTGAAGGCAATGATGAATTCATGGATGGATGAATGGAGAAAGGCTTCCTCTTTTTCCTCCACTGCTGTCAGTGCTGTCAGAGCTGTCAGTCAGCCAAAACAAATTAGAAAGGGAAAGTTGCAGCCCATGCAAAGCCAGGAGAAGGAAGTACATTAGAAAAGCCCCCTGACTGCAAACCCAGGTGAACTGGATGCAAATTTAACCATGTTTTTATTGCTCAGTGAGGAGGATTTCTCGGGGAAAAAAGGCAATAAGCACAGAAATATCCTTGGGTAGGTGTTAGTCTCCAGTGTGACCTGAGCAAACTCAGTTTTATTGTGAGCCATGTTAGCAAGGAGCTGAGCCTATAAGACTTGTTCTAGTAACAAAAAAGCAATTTATGTAAAATGGGGGCAATCCTCATCTGATAGTATCTAGAGAATATGCAATTCTATAGGTGATTAATTTATTTTTAAAAAGTCAAAAGAAAAAAGGGCTTGCATAAGTTATTTAAAAGCTTTTTAGTACGCTGCAACTAGGAAAGTATTAAGAAAACTAGAAAGGGTATGGCACTTGAGGAAAAGGCAAGGCATTGTGGGAATACAGTGTGATATAAAGCAGGATTCATTTATGTAATTATTACAGAGACACTGTAGTCATACAGTAGTTAAAAATTATGGCATGGCTCCCCAAAATAAACCTTTCCATGAAGACAAGCCTTTACATTTTCTACTTGGTATTTTTATTGAAACCACAATAAATATAAATACATAAATTAATTTCTAAAATGCTGTAACACTGTTCTGGGTTTGTTTTGTGTTGGGTTTTTTGTCTTCCTTTTTTTTTTAAACTCATAACATCTTCAAAATGATTTAATCTAGGCATTGCAAGCATAACCACTTGGAACAGAATTGCATACTGCTACCTTTATGTATATTAATCAAAAATGAAACACATATAGCTTTACACTCTGGAAAGCAGTCAGTAATTCACACTGAGTGGTCCATTTGATATGCATAGAAAGAAAACACAAAGTATTAAATCAGCATTTAATATCAGATTTCTATAAGTGTGTAAGCTTAGGTACCTGACATCATTAATCAAATTTGGTATATTAGGTCACAAATATTTGCGTTTCTTTTTAAAGTAATAAACAGCCACATTTGCTGTTACTATGCAAAATGATAATTATGATACAGACTTTCAGAAGAACTAGAGCAAAATGGACACCTTGGGTTAAATCAGCCTAGTTATGAAAGCTAGAGACAATAAAGGACGTTGAATGGATTTCAGAAAGTAGTTGTGGGGACATCCACACCAGTGGTATTTTTTAAATGGATGACCACATTCATATTGTCACTTCTGAGGTGCAGACAGGCTTTAATCACTTGTCGTTTATTTCAGTTTTTAAAATTCTTTATCCATTTTTTATGTTTCTGCAGAGGCACCAAAGGATTTTGGCCTAAGGGAATTTAAAAATTTCCTCTAATCAGGAAGAACCACCAAACACTATTACTTTGTTGTAGCCACAATGCAGTCAGGAGACTCTTAAAAACATTAAAGTTAGAATGTACCTTTAGATCTGCAATAAAGCAGTATCTTTAAAACTTGTTAGTAAGATCAAGCCTAATTGATACACACTGGTTATTGGTATGGACCTAATTAACTCCGAAATCATTTTCCCAGCTTTGGTTTCTCAGTCCCAGGGTCATGGAGGTACCACTCCATCCCATGAGACAGCTTCCTAATCCAGGGCTGTGGCTGAGATTTTGCACCTACACCATATGCTCGTTGTTTCCTCCTGTTTTGCTCAAGCAAAAGTGGTACCACGTGTGTGCTATGAAGGGGAGAGGAAAAGGGTGTGAAAAAGACCTGTGGGTATCAAAGCAAAAGTCTGCTCCCTTCAGCTCCACATTGGCATGTGGAAGTAGCTTTGGCCCCTGTAAAAGCAGTGACTGGAAGATCATCTGCTGTATTTCAGCACTGAGAAAACAACCACCATATTTTAACTAATCCCTCAGATTTATGGCTGATTAGCAAGACATCGCTGATGATTAAATACTTTCAGTATATGTATGTAATCAACTTTTCACCCAAATTTTATAGTTTGCAGAGAAAGTGGTAATTGGATAATGCTAGGAATGTTACTTCAAAACACTGCTATCATAAATTAAATAGTAGCAACTGTTTTAAAGCTTGCTCCTTTTTAAAGGCTTTTTTTTTAGTCTAAAATATTTATTCCAGATTTCAGTTTTAGAACAAGTGCAAATTATTTCTGCAACTAAGTAGTTTATAGTTTCCTTTAATTTATTACATCTCTGTCATTATATTGTCCTTGAAACTATTTTCTGTCACTGTCAAACATGATAGCCTCAGGACAGAAATGAAAGTGAGATAATATGTCTCTGTGAGCTTTTCTGGTGAAATGTTTTTAAAAGTTTTCAAATGCAGCCATTTGGATTTAAGCAGAAGATGAAAGAACAATGAAACTAGAAGATTAAAGGAACAAAAGCAATTATTTTAAATGTTATTATTCTAACATTCCAATATTAATCCTTGAACACCATTATAATTGTACCAAATGATTTATATAAGTAACAGAAAAAATATTTTATGTTACTTCTATTCCTCTGTGAAAAACAACATCTTCTATCAGTATCTTTGCTCATAATTAGGAGTCCCAAAAATGTGTCACTGTGACATTTTTCTAAATATGATCTTAATAAGAGGCTTAACTTTAATGTTTCATAAGATTATCCAACAAATTCCTAAAAAAATATAGTACAGTCATTTTGAGAAATCAATGTAAGTTCAATGTGTGCTGGTTTTCCATTTCAGAGATAACCTAAATAAAAAAAGAAAATCCAAAAAGTAAGGCTTTCATTGTTGCAATAATGTGGGAGAAAGAGTGAGGGGCAGAGATTAGAAGATTTATGCTTTCCCTGTATTTTTTTCACTGTGTGTGTTATAGGATTTATCATTTATTTCTCATATGCTAGCATTTTAAGAGATTTTTTGTTGTTTTTTTGGGGGGTTTTTAAATCTTTTTTACCTTTATTATGTTTTCTAGACTGGAATGCTCGTCATTTAAGTTTTGAATTTCCACAGACTGACATCCTTATAAGTAGACTGACTGGCTGACTCAGGGAAGCCATGTCTTGTGTTTCAAGAAATGTGATTCAAGCATCCTTGCACTGGTCAGAGTGTTGCAATGTCTTCTTTACATGAAATTACTCTTACATGTTTGTTGGCCTTTTTATTTTCTCCTTCCTTAGAACTAGCTACATCACCAACACCTGGCAAAAAAGCAAATAAGCACATTTTCTCCTTCAAAGAGACACAAAGAAGTAATGGTTCAATAAAGTCAGTGAGGATATTCAGAGGTTTTACTGCTTTAACTCACTTCAGGTTAGCCATGGGCTTTCTTCTTACCTGTTTTGGTAACATTTGTCTGCCGATCAGCCAGAAAATAATATGTAATAAATGGTTCCTATAAGACTGGCAAATTTGTGTGCAGGAGCTGAGAGCACAAGTCCTCATCTCCACCCCTGAGACACAGCAGTCATATTGTACAAAAAGGATGGGAGACCCTGATTATTTTGTTGATCTTATCACATTACATTTCCCTCATCCAAGTGAAAGTTTGCTATGCAGGGCTTCTCTTAAATTACCACTTCAGCCACTTAAAAATTTCTCTACCTGTGATTACAATCATTACAGAACAAGAACTCTGATGGGTTTCAATCTCTTCCTGAAGAATATTGGTTGGGTAAGGTGAAACAGAAGAAAGTTCAGTTTACCTCCACTTCTACAAGACACACATGTAAGGATATTATATGCGTGTGAGTGCATGCATGTATGTATGCTCATCCCTTTAAAGAGAAGGAAATTCCAGTGATACTCAAATTTTTTCAGTCATAGCTGGTTTACTTGCCTTGCAGAAACACATGGACACACAGACGTCCACATCTATCTTTATATAATTGCATGCATTTCCATATTCATGCACAGACATGTACTTTTTAACATATTCTCAAAAAAATCTAACAGCAAGTCCATATGGTTGAAATTGCAGATAACTGCCATATTAATAAAGTGATTGAAAACACATAAAATGTAGTCTTGAAAAGGAACTACACGCAGTTTTACATTATGGGCATGCCTTTTTCAACATTTCTTTACTGTCAAAAGATTTTATAAATCATAAAATCATAGAATGGTTTGGGTTGGATTGGAGGAACCCTTAAATACCAACTAGTTCCAAGTGCCCTGCCATGAGCAGGGACACCAGCATGAATCCTAAACATTTTCATATCAAAACCCCACACAGAGGGATGTATTAATCACATGGAAATATTTCTCATAAAGGCTGACTAGTATTTCTTAAAATGTTTTTCCTAGGTAAAAGTTAAGCAAGAAGTAGTTATTAAAAAATATTAAAAATATATGCTTCAAAAATATTCAGTCAAAGAAATCTTTTTGTAAGTATTTGGTACATGTGGTTAGTTCAGTATGTGGGCATCCCCCTGGGGAGATGCTGCCTTTTAGGGACACCGGTAGCAACTTGTGCCAAGCCTCAGCGGTTCTGGGAGTGCTTTGTGTCACTGGGAGCAGCAAGGGAGAGGAATGTGCTTATAAGAGGTTTAGAAAGTGCCAGCAGATGGCATGCACGAGTCCTCCGCAGTGGGGTTTGCGTGGGGGAGGAGAGTTTGGAAACAACAAAACTTTCTTGAGTGCCCCAGATGACTTTACTGTGAACTGCTTTTGAACATGACTCCAAACATCAAGATTTCTGAAGAGGTTATGCTAGGTAAGGAAAAAGTAAAAGAACCCTAAATTAATGAATATATTTAGGAAAGGATTTGTCTGAGTCATTAAAAAAATATATATCACCAGTTCTCAGAAAGCTCAGTTCCTATTACAAATACAGATTAAGGATTCTATTTGTACACACTTTTTGATCTGCACTCTTGTCTTTGTTGCAGTTTTTTAAAAACACGTTAAAAACATCAGCATTGCAAAAAAGGTTTAAAAGGAACTTATCTTCTGAAAGATGTTTGTTTCATTGATGTTTGAGTTTGCACAGAAGTAGTTATAAAAACTGCATCTCTGATCACCGGAAAATGGATTCTAGTCAAAGGCACCAAGTGTCCTGACAGTGTGATGTGATGCCTTGCTCCCTCTCACTGCCAGACTCAGCTACAGAAACAGCATAATTATATGAGTAGCAATTCCCCTTATCTAATATGAACACTTGCTACTGTTAACTCTATTTCAATGTGCTAAACAAGAAATAGAGAACTAAAACTTATGCTGAGGTTGTTGAGTCATATAATCCAAGGGATGTTGTTTTCCTGTTAGGTTTGTGGTGGGTTATTTTGTTCATTTTGTTGGGTTTTTTTTTAATTCTACACATTTGAAAATATGCCAGCCAGCCCAGGTGTAGGTGATGACGGCAGAGCCAGGAGATCCTGCTGCCCATGGCATGCCTCCTGGCCTCCTCTGGGCGCTCTGCTTCCCTGGAAGTAAAATTTCTGTTCTGCCTCACTCCTTGTGCCACCACCATTACCATGACCATCTGACTGTGGCATTTGAGAACTATTTTTTTCAAATAAACTTCTAATTCCAAACAAAAAAGGAATGTTTTTGAGTTAGAGCAGGGGGAACTGGAGAAAATAGAGCTAAGAATGATGAATCAAAATTCGTTGTATATTGAACAACCTAATTACAATGATTATGGTTTTTGTGATTGCAGAGTTGATGAATATTTTCTGCAGCAAATGGAAATTTCCATTGTAGTTGTCTAATATTGCTGTATGTTAGCATCTTAGAGGACCATGATAGTATCAAATATAAACAGATTACAGTAGACAATCACCAGCCAAAAACAACAAAGAGGCCAGATTACATCTAGGCTTTTTGATCATCAAAGCTTTAATATGCTTTATAAGCTGTTTCATAAATTATGAATGTGAAATGGCTGTGGCAATAAGATCAAGGCTTACATATTGTTGTAGTAATTATTTCAAAATTAAATATAAGTAAACATATTTAAAATTAATGTATTTATTATATATAATACCCAATGAGCTAAACACAAAGAAATATCTAGGAGGAGATTTATCATCTGTAGGTCACTTGTATCCTATTTGTAATGATTTCTTTCCTGCACTAAAGAGAAAAGCTAAAACGATTTCATAAAAGTGTCATCTAGTAAAAGATAACCCTTTCTTTGGAATTATTTCTAATTTGTTGCAGAACTTCAGAAGGAAATATGACAGCACGAGGATTTATTTTTCCCTTTTTTGTTTCACACATGCTGATTTACATATTTTGCTGGTCTTGTTGAAATAGCATACCATCTTCTGTGAACTGAAGAGACTTCATTAGCAGCAATGATACCAGCAGTTCAAATTAGAATACATAAAATTCCTTATTATTTCACATTATCAGAAAATAGGCATCTTTGTCTCTATAAATAAGTAAAAAGCATCAAGGTTTGACTACTCATTATCTGTACCTGGACTACTAAAGAAAAATAAGAAAATAGGGATCAATTTTTAATGTCCTGCCAAAGAAATTCAGGTGAAGGTTCAATGAAGTTAATAATCCTTTCCAAAATAATGAGGAATTAATACTCAAATCATCAACATTTGATACATTTTATATTCAGCAATGTCATTTAAATGCTAAAACTGCAAGAATTATGAAACCTCTCAAGCTAATATTGATCTAATGGCTTCAGCTCAATGACAGTGTCAATTACTTTATATGAGAGAAGTACTAACGGTGTTAGAAACTGTACAATACAGTGGTCTTGTAGATAGGTCCTCCTTCCAAAACTGAAAAAAAAAACCCCAAAAAAAAATCCTGATGATTTTTCCTTATAGCTGAATCAGATTTTCATGCAAAACATGTACAGGCTTTCGTTACAGAAAACTAAGGAACAGCTTACCTGTGTAAACTATGAACTATTTAAGAAAATTGGTGTTATTTAAAAATCCACTACTTTCTTTCTATTTTTATGGTTGGAACTATTGTTCCCTTCCCAGTTGTTTCCTTTTTTAGGATCCTGTAACTTACCTATGTTACAGGAGCAGTCCAATATCTGCTCCATTCCATTCAAAGTCACCCCTGAAGACGCTTATGCTTATTATTTCTTCCCTCAGTTCTTGCAGAAAAGTGAAAGAAACCTGGTGTTCTGCTCATTGCTTGCACTGTAATTTTATCTCTTCATTAAATATGTCCTTACTATTTTATGTCAGGCCTTTGCTAAACAAAATTACCTTTGGGTGTAGATCACATCCCAGTTTATCACAGGGTGGTGTTAAGGAATAGTCAGGCAGTGGTCCTATAAACTCACACAGCTTATAGATGGTCCTATAAACTCACTTCAGCTGTCTACATCTAAAACTACACCTGGGTCAATGAAACACAGGTAAAAGGTGCACCAAATGCCTGCCTGAGCATCCCACTTCTGCTTGGAGGCCCTTGTCTCCTGCTTTCTTAGCACCTTCCTGAACTCCACAAGGCAGCTCAGGTATTGCTCAGATAGTGCCCAGCCTATTAGGGGTACCATAGAAAAATCTGTAGCACACCAGCCACAGAAAACAGGGGTTTAATTTCCCGATGTTCATTACAACAAAGCAAAAAAATGTTGATTGACCCCAGGCTGTTTCCTTGAGGCCAAGAAAGTTTTGAACATTTTCTTGTCAACACTCTGATGGTAGTGTCTAAAACAAGTTCTCTGGGCTGCAGCTACTTTAAATTGATTGCACATTTATTAGTAAAAGACTTGTAATAGTAATGTCAAGCCTAAATGGAAGGACAGCTCAACAGAGCTTTTTTCTACAAACCCTAATTGAATCTCAATCTTTCTCAACAAAAATCAGAACAGTAACAAAAATGTTGCCCTATTGGATGTGACAAATTTTTCACTGTGAAGGTCTGAAGACTTTTCCATTGTGGAAGTCATCAGTGCTGTGGAGATTCACCTCCATAACTCTGTGATGCTCTGGAAGATCTGTGGGAATTTCTCAAAATGGTTCACAGACTACTCTATTACTCTCGGTGACCCTTTACATCAATTTCCGACTTCTTCTGTTGAGTTTCAGTGTGCCCTGAGAGTGACTCCAGAGCTGCTACATCCGCGCATTCCCTAAAACTTCTTCCTTCATGCCTGTCATTTGGCTCCTTCAGGTTTCAAATGTTACATTTTTTTATGAGAAACACTGAAGGACAACCCCCAGCCTGTCTTCACATCCTGGAAAATGATGATTGAAAAGAAACCACACATCACAGTCTCTGAGATAATTATGGACATTTAAAGATGCAGTGCACAGAAATGTGGGGCCGACTTGAGATAAGGGGCTGTGCTGTTTCTTCCACCTCATGTGTGGGATCCTCATGCTGGATCAGTCTGACAACAGGATCAAAGAAGGTGGCTGGTCTTTGTTCCCTGTTCACTGGCAATATGGGGAAGATTTGGAACTGGATTTGTATTTCTGCTGTCACTCACTTTCCTGTAGGCACACATGCATATTTCTTATAAAACCCCACAGCTCTTGTCTCCCTGTGATGCATTACCCCCTGTTTCATCAGTACAGTGAAGAACAGTTCTAACCAAAATGAAAATGCCAAGGCACTGAGAAATGTTACAAACAGGAGACCTTTCTCCACAGGACACATTCTAAAATTTGTTCCCAAAACATACCAGGGCAACAAGAAGAGAAGATGCCTCACAAAATACAGTGAAGCAGAACATACGTGTGATGACATCTTTAAAAGAACAACTTAGCTACTTAAATACTGAAGTCCTTAAAATCTCAGATAATAGGTATTGCTGCAAGAATACAACTCTGTGAATTCCTACTAAAACCCACAGCAATACCTTCTACTGCCACTTGCTAGTCAGCCAGACAAGTTGTCTCTCACCTTCCCCTCTCTCCTGTATTGGTTAGAAGAAAACAAACATTATTGCAGCTGGTCTTTGCTTCTAGTCTTTTAATGAGCTTTTAGTTCCTCTGAAAAACATCTCCTGCATATGTTCCAAGATTATGTTGAGATTCATAATTATGTCTTCCTATTGGAAAAAAAAGAATCACAAGTAAATATGGTAAATGCTGAATGAATTTAATGTGTTACGTAAAGTACTACAAAAATGATCTCCTGGGAGCTTCCTAGGTGAAAAAAAAAATGATCCTGAGAGATGTGATACAACAGTAAGCATTACTGGAAAAACCTAAAAGCTCTTATACAAGGGATTAAAAGTCTTCATTTAGGACTGAGGAATCCTGCCTATACTGAGTGATGTCCTTGCTACCTTGAAGAAATATTATCATTGTAATCGCTGCAGGTGGGGGAATGGACTTCCTTGGACATAAACTTTTCTCTAGCTGATGACTCAAATGATAACTTGTGAGTTTGCTTATGACTGGCAAGAACCTGCCCTGACATCAGGGAATAGATTACAATTAATAAATTATTTGATCTTGTCCTCCATTGGTAGGTTGGGCTCAATCCCACACAGCAAGGATCAGGTTTCTTTTATCTAAGGAAGGATTTTTTGTGGGCTTTTTTCCTACATTGTTACAGAAGTCACTGTTTTAAAGCAAACATTTCATTACTATCCATTTATTTACTCATTGGGTTGTAAATAAGAGGAACTGTTGTCCTGGAGTTCAAAGTGAGAAGTGCCTCCTGAAAGCAATGTCTTGGATACTGAGTGGTAGCTACTCTGTGCACCAGGGATTTGGCAGCAAAGTCATAATTTGCCTTAAAAATTACTGTGGGAGGGTTTTATGCTTCTCAGCACCCAGATTCTAGATAATAGCTGATAATCCAATACAATCCAAAGGGGGTTGTTGATCTATAATAGAAAACTCAAAGGAACTGATGCTGTCTTTTGTTACGTAAAAGTGTAGGCTTGACAAAATGACTAAGAAGGACAAAATGACAAAGAGGATTCTGTGATCAACAAAGACAACCTACATACTCATTTTGATTTTTTTTACCATACAGACCAAGCCAAAATAGTGAAGGAAAGGGTGGCAATAATGATTTGTAATTCTAGTGATCATGGCACAATATCTTTCACCTATAAAATTAAGTCATATATATTTGTTCCTTGCAAATAACTCAGACCCCATTGCTGTGGAAGACAAAGTATTTTTCATGGACGACCAGCTACACTACTTTCTGCTAGCATATGTAAGTTAGTATCTCCTCAGTTAAAAAAATTTTAGCTGAGTAACACATGAGGTATTTAAAGTGCAGCAAGTGCTAATGAATCTGAAGTCAGTCTGTGGCTGTGATAGTGTCTTCTATAATATATTAACCAAAAAGCTGCCCTAATCTATGCAATGTGTACTTGTGTTCTTTTATTGTGTTGTTTTGCTTACTATGTCTTAACAGAAATGGAACACATAAATCCATCTCTGACACTACCTGTTTAATGAGTTTATGATCTAGACACACTCAGAAATGGATTTATAATCCTTATTTTCCTTAAGTGAAGCCTCATAGATGACTAACCAGGGTATATCATTGCAGCTTTTTCATAAAAAGTGTGAGTGAGTGTTTTGAAGACTAACACCAAGTACAACGTTGCTGATCAAATGTATGTTATACATGTCATTTTCTGTGGAAGGATGTGGCTGCTCAGTCAAAGCTTAACACAGTTCGCCTCCTTTTGCAGCAAGTTTTTTCCCCTTACCATTGTATCAGTCCTGAAAAATCTTGTCTAGCCAGTCTCATTTTCATTGATTTTATTTCAAAATTTTGCCCAATCTTCATTTGCATGCCGTATCCTACCTAACATCTTGTGTGCTCATTGCCACAGACTGACCTTTATTTCAGATCTTGCCTTTCCACTGGAGATGCTACAGTGTTCCAGATTCAGATTTTTGTTAGTTCTTGTGTCAAACGATGCTGAGAATTTACTGCTTCATTGATAGTCTCTTCTTTATGTGTATCTTGCACATTAGCTCACTAATTCATGGATATCAGATACACATACATCAACCTTGCAGAAAGTTTTGGGTTCTCCCAGACACTCTGTTGCCCTGTATCATTCTTCTCACATCATTAAGTGTATTGAATTTCTTGTAAGTCTGAAAACTCTTTCTAGCTATATCAGCTGGTTAAAAAACATCTCCCACTCCCTAAAAGACTCCTCTAGTCTTTAATCAGCAATGCTAACTATGCCAGGGATTGTTTGGATGAGCCTTTTAAATTTGAAAATTTTAAATTTGGGAAGACATATGTACCAAACTTATTTAAATTATTACAGTTTACAAGTTGTGTGTCTTTCCCTCCCTCTGAGACTAGCATTTTTCCTCCTATTTTTAGTGATACTTTTGGGAAAGGAAGAGCCTTCAAAATGTCCATAATATTGTAACTTCTTCCTAGTAGTCAGAGTAATGACTGCTGAGAGAGATAAATTACAGCAGAAGTGATCATTTTTATCAGTGGTGCAATTTCATGTCTCCTACATACATTGGATTTTGTTTTCCTGGCATTTTCCCCACTCTGTCTTTTAATGCCCCATTGTCTTCTACCAGGAATTCCATGTATTTTCAGTGTAATATATTAAATGCTGCAGAAAGAAAAAAATATATTCCATTATATTTCAAATTCATCCCTTTCGCTCTCAGGGAATGTGAATTTTCATAACATTTCAACACTTTCAACCTACAAGTATGCTAAGTGTATGTTGTTTGGGAGGTTTCTTATATATTTATTTATTTTTTAGATTAAAAAAAAAAAGAGGAGGGAAGGAAATGCTGCTTCATGCAATATGGCCTGTGAAGCTGAACTGTTGTCATAGCTGGTATCTCATTTTAACTTTGCAGGTCTTGATGAAAAAGGATCTGAGTTCAGGCAGTTATTGCGCATAAGCTCCAGTCAGTGACTGCCAGATTGATGCTTCTGTCATACAAGAATGTGACAATAGTTGCTATGGGTTTCCTGATTCGGTTAATTAGATTTTTCCCTGTATAATTAGCACATCTTTAGACTGAACTTCAAACTATGTCACTAATTTATTTTAAAATTAGAGGAAGTGTTGGAGAGGATTTTATTCCTCTCATTTCTTGTAAATGTCTGCGCTAAGACCCACTAGGAATATCACAGAGCAAAATTGCTAAGAGGTCAGTATGTGATGTGGAAACGGGCTGTTTGACCTAGTTTTGGCTGTGGCTCAGACATCTGAGCTCACAGAAGAGAGGCTGTGAGGAGAATCTGTCTTTGTTTCATTTCTCAGGATTGAGGTGAAGCTAGTGGGAAAGAGTGGGTAGCTTTGCAATTATATGAAACAGCTATTCAGTTCCAGAGGTCATGGCAGACACAAAAGTATTATCATAGCACAAGGAGGACTGGCTCACTGTACAGGGAGGGAAGGAGGAAAGCAGCACTGCAGAGCAAAGAAAGGTATGCACACAGTATGAAACTTTCTAAGTCATCTAATTCATATGGGTAACCACAGGAGTTCAAAAGACTTTGCTTTGTCCAGTAAAGTTTTTATCCTTTCATGGGCTCTTACAGAACTATTGTAAAACTATCAAAAGTTTAATTTAAAGAAGTGCTGTGTTCATACTACACAATGTGACACAGTTATGACAGGAATGCTGTTGGGAATATTTGGCTGATGTAGCATAGTTAAGCTGGAGTTCACTCCATAAACCCTCAAACCTTTATTTCTAATTATTTTAAACATTATTTTTAACATAAGGTCTGTTGCTGCTTTAAGGTTAAAGAGTATAACGCATGCAAAGAGAAATTTCTCATTTTGAGAGGCTTCTGAAAAACATGTCAGCACTTTGCACGAGCTGAAGCTTTGCTCTGTGCACTGCAGCAGCTCCTGAAAGATTTCCAATAGGCTGTGGCACACCAATACAGAAGTTTTTAAAAACATATTAAGTGAAGTAGAAAGGGGGCAGTGCAAAGGATATAATGGGATTGTGACATCCCTGTGTATGACATGAACCAAAGCACATCAAGGGTTGAAGCATCCTTCATGTGCTGGAGCATGTCTGGAGAAGGGCAATGAAGCTGGTGAAGGGTTGGGAGCACAAGGCTTATGAGGAGGAGCTGAGGGAACAGGATTGTTCAGCCTGGAGAAAACAAGGCTCAGGGGAGACCCACCTTCCCGAAAAAAAGTTGTAGAGAGGTGGAGTCAGCCTCTTCTCCCAGGTAACTAGGAAAAGGACAGAGGAAATGACCTCAAGTTGCACCAGGAAAGGTTTAGGTTGGATATTAGGAACCATCGCTTCACCAAAAGGGTGGTGAGTCGTTGGAGTAGGTTTTCTAGGGAAGTGGTGAAATAACCATCCCTGGAAATGTTCAGAAGTTGTGTGGATGTGGCACTTGGACATATGGTTTAGTGGTAAACATGGCAGTGCTGGGTTAGTGGTTGGACTCAACAATCCTAGAGATGTTTTCCTACCTAAACAATTTTACAATTTTATGATCCTTGTGATCCTTGGTGCTCCCTCTGGCACCATGGCATCCATGGCCTTGCTGGTGTCCCTGCAGCAGGTGCTGTCTGCACTGCGCCACTCATGAGCCTCCTCACACCCTCCTGCTTTCCCCACCTTTCCAAAAACACACGGTATTGAGCATGACTTCTCCGCCTTTATGGCAATAGAAGTACAAGTAAGCAGCATTGAAGACAGTGCTCCGTAACACACCATCAGTCCAGACTTTCCAGTGGGAAGTGACAGGAAGCTCTGCTTAAATGCAGATACTGCAAAAGAGGCCAAGTCATAAATATTTCCTACATCTTTTTTAATGTGAATTAATGTTTGTTACCGTTGGAGCACAGCTTCCATATTGTCATCCAAACGGATGACAATAAAGACAATAAAGAACTTCCTGTCATTTCAAGACATCAGATTGTTTATAACCATTCCTTCTGTCTCAGAGAAAAAAAAAAGCACTAAAATCCCTTTTGTAGCACAGTTCTATGCCAGTAGTGGCTGCTTTTATAAACCTTACTGACTAAACTTTAATTAATGCAAAACTATGACTTCAAAGCAAAAACACTGGAACTAACAACACTTATGTAAACACAGATGGTGTTTAGAAAAAAATGACAATAGATTTTGTGAAAGGCAAAAGGTAAAAGAAGTTGATAGACATAGGATGTCTTACTTTTCTTTAAGAAGCTGTTTTGCATGTGTGCTTTGATACATATTGTTATCTTCAATTCACATGTTATTAGTTCAGTTTCGTTGCACATACTGCTCTGTAATAGGGAGAAACTTGTGCTAGCCCTTACTCCTATGAACTGCAACTTCCAATTATGTTCTTCTGCTATTTAGTTCCCAAGAATATCTTCAAAATTTGATAATAATTTACGTTGTGTGTCTAGTAAGTCACTTTTATAGGATCCAACATAACCAGCACTGCTTACATGAAGCCTGAAGACTACTTTGAGTTTCTGTGAAGGCCATTCGATATCTGCCTTCTTTTATGGTTGACCTTGAAGGGGAGTTCAGTTTGGTAATTTATGGCAAACAGCATCCAGGAAGACCCATTTGCAAGATTCACTGTCACTTAGTGCTAAACCATCGCTCCTGACTCTGAAGACAATCTGAGTCCCTGACAGGGCAATCCCATAAAAAATATTGCTTGGCCACCCAGGTGTCTTTTCCAATTATCTGGAGTAGAAATTAATACTTTTAAAAGCTGCTAGTTTTTGAAAGGTTATCCCAATTTATTCCAGTAGTTTCTTTTACACATTATGATAAATTGGTTTATTACACCGTTATTTTCAATGTCAGCTTTTTAGAAGATTGAATCATAATGTTGAAACATTAGAGTGAATGGCAAACATATTATTTTGCAGCTGAGTAATATATTCCCTCTAAGAAATTTTGCTCTGTTTTTAATAACAGGTAATTTTATGATTGTATTTCTTAATGCTGTTTCCCCACAATACTTATTTCCATGTAGTAAGCACTGGAGGATTTTCTCTCCAGTTGTCAGTGACAGCTCGGACAGGACACAAAATCTATGGAACCACAATAATCCAAATTGTGAGCTGTGCTTTTAAGTATAAGAATTCATGATTTCTCAGTATTAGTTTAATATATGGAGCAGCTCCAGGGAGAATAAATGGTTAGGCTCACTTTAGTGGGCTTCTAAATTTAGAAGCAAGTTTTTTTTTAATGTCATGTTTTCTTCTTTGATTTTTTTTTCTTTCAGTGATAATCTCTGGGTGTTATTTTTGTTCCCCAAATCCTCTCCAACGGATCTATAATAAGACTGTAATTAGCATTTTAATGGGAATAGTTGAATCTCACTGTTTCCCTACAGCGAGCATATTCCTATATATGTAGAGCTCAGCAATACTCAAAGACATAAGAAATTCATCGTTTCTTTTCACTTTTTTGTTTGGTTTGGTTTGGTTTTTTGGTTTGTTTTTTTTTTGGAAGCTGGGAGAGGAGAAGATGGGGTGGGGAGGAGAAGAAACAAAGCTAAAACCCTCATCCTTTTCAACACCGTATCTGCTTGTAGAACAGTTTCTTTTTCCAGCATGAATAACAAATTTTTTGGCTCTCTATCATCAGTTCTGCAGGTGGCTGAATACTTTGAACTCCTATTGACTTCTTTCACAGCACAATAAAGTTTCCATCCTGAGGTGCACAGCAATGCCCCATGTATTTTTTAATTGGAACAATTATCTCAGAATGGTTCAGTACAAAGTACTATTTCAAAAAGACAATTTCCTGTAGGTAAATGGTGTCAATTTCAAAAGTAGTAGGTTACAGCTAATGAGTGTCTGACACTATTTTTCAAGCAGGCACATGTACAGATAAAGATTTGGATCTCAGCCCAAATGTTTAGAGAGTAAGACGCCTACAGCTCAAATAGTCAGATAATGGGATCAGAAATAGTCTTCCCTCAAACCCAGAATTTCTTCCCCTTCATGACCTTCTGTTGGCTGTGAGTGAGAAAACCTGAGGTCCTCACAGACGTTGCGTTCTCTGTTTTCACAGGCTAATTTCCGTGGCAGTGTGGAGGGTAAAACGCTGATGAATTTATCCTCTGTGTGATGGGGAGAAATAATTTAAGTCTACAATATGCAATGTTTGGATTCCTGCATCACATCTTAGTCAGAGGTCGTATATAAGCAATAGCTTACAAATGGAATGGTTTCATGGATAAGAAACAGGTTCTGTTGCAGAAGAACAGACACGGCTCCTGTTGTAGATGGAACAAGTTGGTGGTACTGTTTGTGTGAAATTGTGGATTCCATGTGTCCCATAAGAAAGTGTGTGCCCCAGCTTTGTCCAGGAACTCACGGGTGTGCTGCCTTACTCATGCCCGCAAGATTCACTTGCAGCCTTTGTGAAGGCTCTCATGAGGCTGCTGAACACTGCTGAGCTGGGTCTGCACTTCAAGATTCATGGTTTTAGCAGACCACAAATCAGTAAGTCTGTAGCTATCTTGACTAGTCTGTTCATTCTTAAAAGTAAATACTTTCCGACTCCATTCCATAGAAATGCTGGTGGGTAAGGGTTAGGAAAGATGTTTTTCCCCAGTCCTATCAATATATTTTCCCACTTTATCATATTAATATCAATGAAAAGGTCATATACCTGAAATTCAAATCCATGGAGGAGTGATTTTCAGATATTTCTGGTTAAAACACCAATAATAAATAACCATATATACGTAGCAGCTTTTTATTTTACTGAATAACGAGATTTATCTCCCATCACAATAAATATTGAAGTTGGCTTTAAATTGGTCAGAATTAATCTTTCTGGTCAATAAATCTTGATATTTCCCTCCACAGAGATCAATACCTGTTTAATATATCAGATTATTGAATGAGATTAATAAATGTAGCTCAGCATGAAGACTCTCATAGATGGTGAACAGTCCAAGTTTAGGAGGCTTCACAAAGGCTCACAACATGCTATATGGACTATTTCAGTTGAATGTTAAGAAACTGCTGAACTGTGCATTAAATAAATTACTGTATTGCTCAGAGAGTTACAGTAAGGTCTATTAAGTACTTATTTAAAGACTTGGCAACAGTGAACAACAATAAATAATTCAAGTAGCACCTCTAATCTTGTTTTCTTTCTCCTTAATTGGTTTTACAGCATTGTTTTGACATTTACCCTTGAATTAAAAAAAAAAATACTCAGAAAGAAGAAAATGCATACTGTGCACTAATCCAGCTGTCAATTGAGTTCTTGCATATTGATGCATCAGAACAGCACAGGAGCTCCACTCTGTCTTCAGAGTTGGCAAAGCCCATTATTGGTGTGCAGTAGTATGGGCTTCTGGGCTTGCAGAAAAACTGAGTTTAAGAACTGTGTCTTTGTACAAATATGAATGTATAAACATAAAATTATTTTAAAAATGTAAAGATATTGCATCACCATCTCAGGGAGTTTCCAGATGCATAAGAAACCATGTGGGATCTATCACCCAGGGAGGCATCTAAATGCCAAACATTTGCCAAGAAGGACAGATGGATCCAGAACAGCTCAACAGCTGGAAAGCTCAAGAAGTAAAGGACAGCCAACACTTTTGATGTTCAGATTTCCCCAGCCTATTGGGAATTCTGAAGTGATTCTAGCCTTCAGGTTTTAAGTTCAAAAGGAATGTGTCAGGTCATATTTCAACTCAGCTTTAGAACTGGCAAAATTGTTTTGGGTTTAAGTTTTAATTAAGTTTACAGAACATAGGACATAGTTGTGTTTTTGCAGAAGTTTTTAATTTTTTTTTATTGACTGGCTATTTTATTCAAAATTATTAATTTTATAGACAGGATTTGGTGGTTTTTTTTAAGAGAAAAGGGAATAGGTAAATAAAAGCCACATGTTTTCCTTTTCATGAGTTTGAATTTCGCTACATAATTTTCTTTGATGACACATAAGATACAAGTTTGCACATCTGAGCACAGCTAAATAAAAACATACATAGACATATGAGAAATGAGACTATACTGTCCTTTTTTGAGCAATGTATGAATCCATTCAAAGAATACACTTAGTGAACCCCAAACTGGTAAAAATATGGGACATACTGCATTTAGATATCATATTGACACGTCTTGGAACTTCAGATGGAAGTATTAACACTTTTCTCTTGTACATATCACCTCCATGCATATTCATATTGAAACTTCTATCCATAGTAAATAATTTTTTCTGTTACAGACACAGTATGGGTTTGTATGTGCATCCAGTGTTTAAAAAATTACATTTTCCAGCACATCTTTCTCTTTCTTCTAAAAAACAGAGGTTTTTTTAAAATATCTTTCTTACTATGTACTAAAATACAAAAGTTCAAAACAAAGACCATTAGTCAATGTAAAACTGAAGAATATATTTTTCTTACTCAGAGAAATGTAGAAATACTTTTCTCATTTATACTTATCTCATTATTTTAATAGGATGTAATTTTAAAAAAAAGTTTCCTTTGTACTTGGGCCATCAAGGTGTTCCCAGAGTGCAGAAATCCTGCCGTACCTCCTTATAAAGATATTCTACTGAGTGTTGGAAGACCAAAGTAAAGTTAATAAAATCCCTTCTGACAGTAATGAATTTTCTCTCTTCATAATGATATGTGGTTGAGGTGACTTATATTGACACCTCCCCAGTAAGTCCAGACAATAAAGGTAAAACCCACTGCTCTTATTTCCCATTCAATTTGACTGTAATAAACATCTTTGTGAATCTTAATGTTAATTCATTCACCTATATCCGTTATGGTTAATATTTGACTAACCGTGAAACATGAAACAAATCTAATTAGCTTCATCTCTGCTTTGGGCCAGGTTACTAACCATTCACTAGAATTGTGCAGCTTTTACATACCCTATTTAGCTGTTCTCAAGCAGACTGCATTGCTCTGCTGACAGGCTATCAAATGGGCTAAGTCATTTCAGTCCCCTTACTCCATTCCCACATCAAAAAAGAGAAATATTTCACATGAAGTCCTTAGACCTTGTTGTGAGCTCAGGGAACAAAACCCCATTACATCACTAGTATTTGCTTTGTAATAGTGTAATGGTCTCCCTGCAGGACTGACCTCTCTTGGAACTGGTTGAAGAAGAAGTGGGAGTCAAGCCTGAATTAGTCAGTTACCCATTAAAATCTTCTCTCTACAGAGAAAGGCAACCTTCCACAAGTGTCAGTGTGACCTATGTAAAAAGGATGCCACAGGCTGAAATGAACTACCTTTGGAATATACCTGTTACTCTCCCCTGAGAGAGCCTTCTAGGGAAGAAATCAAATATAGGCTAAATATATGTCCTTAGAGCATTTTGTTGTGCCCCAGACTATTGCAGCTCTGTAAGGTGGGAGTCCTCCATCATTCCTGTGTCAAAGCTGTTAGCATCATGCATATATCTTGAATTACCACAGGGCATCTAAATTGGTACGAAATGCCTGTGCTAGGTACCTGCATTGCTCTTCACATTTTAGGGCACTGCAGTGGAAGGAATGTTTTCCTCCTCCCCACGTAGCATACAGTGAATCTCATGCAGAAGTGCAATGTTACAGCCCTTGGATGAGAGATGTCTTGAGAACATGTTTACATATGCAAAGCAAGATTTCCCGGACATTGAAAATATTGTTCTTTCAAATAAGAAATATTTTTATCTGACAATTATATGTTTATCCATGCTGGTATATCACTGGTATTTAATTTGTCTTAAGCAACAAACTTATTCATGGTAGTATGACTGAAGCAATAACTTTGTGGGTTGTACTCTTAAAATAATTATTCTGGTCTGGTTTTATTTTCCTTCTTTTTTAAGGACGTATTCTGTCTGCAGATACATGACTTGTTTTCTAAGAGAGTCCTTTCTTTAAAAGTAAAGAAAATCAAATAATATTGATCTAGTTGTGCACTTACTAATGAGTGTCTCAGGAAAGCAAATAATTTGGGAAAAAGGAGGTGACATGTTTGTAGTTTGGCCATATCTATTATCATCCTAATTTCATAAAACTATGGGCTGACCTTGAATTGACCATACATTTTACAAGCTCAGATGACCAGCTACTACTCAAGAGAGCAAAAGCAGTCAGCTGACCAGTCACTTAAATTCAAGAATAGATCAATCATAAACTTGGAGATTTTGCATACAGTTTTAAAATAAATCCCTACAGTGGTCCCTCTTTGCAGCTGAATTCCACATGCTCCGTGGTTTGGGCAACTGTAATTTCCTTTGAATTTGTATTTACCAATCTAGCAAGCTTAGTTTTCACATCCTTAGCAAAACATGGGATTGGGAGGCTCATTCTCTCAGATGGCTTAATTCAGCTCCCATTAAAATCAATGAAATTACCCTGTTGGCTAAAGTGAAATCTGAGTTATATTCTACACGCAGAACAGCTGTGCAGGATCAGCTCAAAAGTGCATTTACTCCAGCATCCCATTTCTGACAAGAACATATAAAGTGTGCTTATGGAAGAAGTCATGGAAACAGGGCAAATACAGAATGATACTTTAACTTGTACCCTGTACTACTCTCAGGAATTTGCATTTCAGAGATTTTGTGAGCTGTATGTTGTAATCACTTCACTCTGTTTAATAGCTTTTGATGGATTTTTCATTGAAAGTCTTCAATCTGCCTTTGAATCCACTTATACTTTTGACATTTGCAAAGAGTTCCACAACTGAATTATGCCTTATTTGAAATAGTACTTCCTTTTGTTTATTTTAAACCAAGTAAGAATAATCTCATTTGGTTCTTCCTAGTTCTTACATCCTGAAAAATAATGAATAATCAGTCTCATGTTCAGCATCTACATGCAATTCACAATTTTGTAGACTTAAATCATATTTTCTTTCTACAATATTACGTTTTCAACCTGAAGAGTTCCAGTTTAGGTAATTACCTCTCATAGGTATGATATTGCTCAGCTTCTTTGAAAAACTTGTAATTCTACTTGGTCTTGTTTGAAGTGACACAGCAAGAGCTATTTGCAGAATTTAAGATGTAGATATACCAGGAAAATACACAGTGGCAAACAGTTTCCTCTGTGATCGTCCCATTTTTCCTGCCATTTCTTTGCTGTTTTAACTGCCCTGAGTGCTAAAATAATGCAAACATTTGGCACACAGCTATCTGCATTCACTTGTCTTCTTGAGGAAGAGCTGATTTTCATGACTATGCCTTAGTGTAAACTAGACACACAATACAAACATATTAATTTGCCTTTTTAATCACTGAATTTTGTCTGCCATCTCATTTCCCTGTTATTTGCTACCATGAAATGCATGGAATCATAGAATGGTTTGGAAGGGACCTTAAAGATCACCTGGTTCCAACACACCTGCCATGGGCATGTACAGCTTCCACTAGACTACCTTGATCAAAAATTCCTTCTGCAACTCTTCTTAATCAGGCGGGTTTTTGGACTAACGTGAAATTTTTGTGATACCAACAGTTTTCACTCCTCAACCTCACAATTCAACACAGTTTCCAAGTCATTTTTGTCTGTGTGTAATGACAAATCATAATAAAAATTCCTCAGAGAGATTGTTTATTGCACCTCCTCTTTAGAAAGAGATGGAATTTTGATCCAGTAGTTGAGCTGCAGTGTTCTATCTTCCCACCTGTCTGTGATGGGTTTCTCTGTGAATTCCAAATCCTCAAAGTTTCCTTGCTCTGACACATCCTCACCTGTTCCCTCACCCCGGGCAGGTGATATCCTTCACATTGTTAATTTGGGTATAAACCAGTGTTAATTTCTTTCAGTGGCAATTGTGGGCTTTTAAGAGTGACTCCCTTCAGCCTCTCCAGCCAGCCTTATACCAATCCTTCCAAGTGTCCACAGTCCCCCTCTCCAGTGAAGCTGGACTCTGCTCATTGCACTCGTCATGAAAATGTTAATGCCTCTGAGACCCCTATTAGTACTGCCAGCAAAGCTTGTCTGAGCAAGGCACTTGACACATTCTGGACAGGGTGGCACATTTCGGGGGTTGTGCAAAACTGTTTCTATTAACCTATTTGAATAAAAATAGAAAAAGATATATTCAAAAAAAACAGCAAGAGCATTAGTGTACCATATACAATACTTGGTGAAAAAGCACAGCTGTATTAGGGGCATCCCTGTGGGGATCTGTGACAACAACAAAACCCTTGAAGTTAAAACACTATCCAACACACTTTTATCAGAAGCCATGTGGATTGTTTGGATGCTCTCTTCCATCATTGCTGTGATTAACATCATCTGTTCTTTCTGGCAAACAAATAAATAGATAACTAAAACGTGGTCAGATGCTCTTGCCCAAAATGTGACAAATATGCTTTGCCAGCATATGAGAATCATCTCTTTCTCAGGGATCCACCAAACGGAAAAACTTGAGAGGCATTTTTTAGTTTTTTTGGCATGTGAAATTTGGGAGGTGCACTTCAGAAAAATGCTGTCCTGTGTGAGTATGTCTCCTGAATAAGAGCTGATAACAAACACAACAAGCTATGTGAGTTACTTCTTAAGATAAATGAAATCTGCTTTTTCAGTCCCTTCCTTTCTGAAGACAAGGTGATTTACTTAAATATGCTGTCCATATTTGTCTGTCAGGCTCTTATGCCTTAATTTTTGAAACCCTTAACCAAACTTGACAGAAGGTAGAGGAGTTAGTGATAGCTGCAAAGAGAAAATAATTTCGGTATAGAAAATGGCTATTTTTGCTATTAAAGTATTTGCTTTTACTATGTGAAAAGGCTATGTGCCTGAATCAAAATGGAAAGTAGTAGCAGTCATATTTAGGCTTAAATATCAAAGTTTTATTGAATTTTGTTACCTTCTTTACAAAGATACTTGGAGTATCTTTGTAAACAAAAAACAAAACAACTATGAATGAACAAAATGGAATGTTTGGTTTTTTTTCAAACAAATTTCTCTGTACCTGGAGGTGAACATGGAAAGCATGGTGAAGACTGTACTGATTCGATTTCTGTGAATTTTTTACATCTAAAGAACATCTTTTTGCCCCAGGTGTGTTGTATCATATCCTCTGGGTCAGTTTATCCTTTTCTCCAACAAAGCACAAGATTGTACTGTGTACTCCACCTTGTAGGTGCAAGAGACGATATCTGCAAAAGTAATGAAAGGAGAAACGTTTCAAGCTGTTAAAACTGTAATGGACCTTACATTTAAGAACAGCCTTTATTAAAAGCTTCCACATATTTTTTCCTGTTAGAAATACTGAATTGCTAAGGACTGAAAACTGGTTTTTTTTCCATGTAATTTTTCATGTAAAATATAAAACACAACTAGCACTAGATGCCAATGAAAAGAGCTTGATATTTTCTTGATAGCATGAACCACGACATGTGAGTTTGAGTTTTAAAAAGTGATACTTTCTTTCGAGATGCTTTCATATTTAAAGATGTGTACATTAAGATATCCTCCCAAAAATATTGGTTGTTCACATGGTGACTAGGATTTCAACGAAAGAGGTCACAGTTCTCACCCAGTTTGCTTTACAGTCTAGATCTCAGACATCAACTTTCCACAGAAGAAAAGTTACCTAAAGATTGTAGATTATGTAATACCTTTTGCTGACAACGAATTTCATGGACCTCTGATTTAATCTAGCTTGGCAATTCCTATGACCCTGTGTTTCTTCTAATCTCTTCAATGTACCTTCATGTCAATAGAAATACTGAGACTGGTGTCAAGAAAAGCAAATTTATATTTGTAGGATGTCTGGCTAACACAGAAAAAATGAGAGGTAAGGGAAAAGAGCTTCTTATTTTAGAAGTGTCAATGTGCTGCCCACAATGAGAACACGTTAACAGAATAGTTAACAATCATCACTTAATTACTCTGCTTTCACAGGTGTTTTTACAGATGCTTTCACAGCAATCCTTCCAGATATCCTTTCAGATAACCTTCCTTCTTATAAAAAGCTTTTTCTTGAAAGCAAATATTTGGATAATTTTCTTTTTCAGAAATCCTACATTGAGTGAAATGACTTTGCTCAATGCCATGAGGGATTAAAAGAAAAAAAAAAGATTCTGATTCATGCTAAGAGAAAGGATTTTGTGCTAAGGGGTGAAGTCATGAAAATATTCTTATGTAAGTAAAATATGATGAACATAAGAAGAATTTCCTCTGAAGTGAGGGAAGGGATTCAGCTTTCTCCACCCATACAAGGACAAAGATGTATTAATATGTAGAGGACACATAAAATATAGTAGTAAAGGGAAGGAAAGAGATTTTAAGAAAAAATACTAATCTAAAACAGCTATTGACAGTTGTCAAGATTATATTGTGGAGTAAAATTTGGTAAGAGCTTTCAGATTAAAATTCTGAGCTTAATATTTGAGAAAATTACAAACAATAAAAAAACTAACATAAGTTTTTTCAGTCAGAAAAAAGAAATCGATCTCTCTTCAGTGCTTTTTCTCTTCAGTGAACTTTTCACCCTTCCATGTGATTGTTCCCTCTTTTTCAAATCTTGTAGGCAGTCTGCATATTAGAGTTGTCCCCAAGATATCTGAAGTCATGTTAAAACCAAATGAATAGTTTGCACACCTAAAATGATTTTTACTTTCAAAAATCACATAGCCATTGTCACTTAAACAGACTTAAAAAACTAAATATATTTAGAGCAGAGATGTGTTTTGCTAGCAAAAGAAACAATTATTTAATATTTCCTCAAATCCAACCAGGAAGAGATCATCATGAGACAATGTTCCTTTATTGCCTACCCCTTTGTGTCCGCAAGTCACCTTGCACGAGTTTGATAAAAGACTGCATGAAATAACTTCTAGACATATACTAGAAAACTGGCAACACAATTTATTTTCACTTTATGAGCATGCTAGCACTCAATTCAGATCCTCTGCTCTGTATCTGGGCATACATATTTCTTTCATGCTCACTTTTCCAGTTACTCTCTTTGCTGGCTCCTATGCTTCAGCCCATTTCTCTGTATCATAACTTCTCCATTTTTTCCCCAATTTTATTCTATTTTGAGGCTCAGTTCAATGCTGGTTCTCATTTTCTGAAACAGCTGAATTATTTTGATTATGAAAATTCCATGCCCAAAACTGAGGCTGAGAAAGACACCAGACAGAAATCTCAAGCCTGCTTATTTCAAAATCTAGGAGAGTTTGAAGCCACAAAAAGCATCCTCTGTTGTTAGGAAACATCAGCAAATTTTTAGCTGGATCAGCAATTTCTACCTCACCTCTAAGTCCTTCCTTTCTAGTGGAGCAGGGGATGTGCCTAAAGAGGCAAGAACAAAGAAGGATCCTGTTCAGGTGGTAAAATTATACATCAATTGGACAAAAGACCCAATAACAACCCATTCATTAAATTGCCTGAAATATGCCAGGATTTCACTCAAAATCATCTCAGGCTTGTGATGCTAAATTATTTTTATTCATAGCGAGTTCAAAGGGAGCTAATGACTCTCAGCCCCTTCTACAAGTGAACATTAACAAACAAGATGGCCAGGCAGAGATAGGACCAAAGGGAGGAATCCCTATGGACAAGAGGTCTGGCTCCCTGGAGATAAAAGGTTTGTCTCAGGGTTGGCACCCTGGAAAACAGCTGTTAGGGAAAGCTGGAAACTCTTTTGCCAGCACATTTGGCAGCAGGCTGGCTGTGGAACTCGAGGTAGCTTTACCTTCACCAGCATTTGTCCCAGCTGCTGAGGGCTGCCTTCAGGTCCTTTGGATCCTGCTGCATTCCAGTGCTCCAGTCCCCAAAACAGAAGAAAGGACAAAACCAATCCAGCCTCTTATCCCCAACACCACCTTGGACCACTTATGAAAACCCACATCAGCAGGCAGGCGGGAAATAGAGGACCAGGTCCCTCATCCTGACCTGGGCAGTGTGTCTCCTCAAAAGACATCCCTGGTCTGTGCTAGAGCACCATCACCTCATCCCCCTCCACAGCACAAGGCACAGCCACCTGCAACAGACCTCCCAGGTGACATCTGCAGGTTTGCGTGACACAGCAGGGGACAGAGACACCAGCCTTCGCTCTTGGGTGTCATGAGAGAGACTAATTTCACAGGTGTGACATTTTATGCCAATAAAATCTGCTGGATTAATTTCTCTGATTAATTCAGACTTTTTTTTTTCCTGGTAACTATCTTAAGGTAATTTTTGTTCTGACCAACACCAAATCGCTTTTTTTTTGGTGAACAAAAAAACCCTCAGATGATGTATTTTAGATTTGCATGTTTTCCATAAGCTGAAATTTTGAAAATTATTTAGAGGCTTAAATCCCCAAATGATCTGTCTTATCACTCCACTGTAAAACAGAGTTTTCAAAACTGTTTGAAACAGAGTTTCATATATTATTTAAAGCCTTGTAGATTTGTTATTTCCTGACGGCCATTCTAATTTCATGAAGTGGTTCTGTATGCTAGAATTTTCTCAGCAAAGCTGTCTTGAAGATTTAGGTTAAGAATAACAAATGGATCATGAAAATAGTAAAAATATCACGGATTGGTAAAGGAAATTCAGAGAATTTTTGTATGTTAAAGGCAGTGTGGAGGACTGGTGCAGTAAAGCAGAGACATGTTAATTCTCAGAGACTTCAAAAGTGGTTTTCACTGGTTTAAGTTACTGGTAACATTCTTAAACAAGTGCCTTGTCTATCAAGTGGGGTTTTTTTGATCTTCCTTAGGTAGACCAGTAAAACAGTCCTTTAAATCTCCGCACAACCTCTTTTTGCAAGGAATCTAATTAGAAATGTCACAGTCCAGATTTCCATGACTGCAATTGCAATTCTGTTTACAAATTGTTTTTGTAAACAGAAAGAATTACAGAAGAATACTGTGGAAGTGGAGGAGGCTCCCCTTGGTCCTGCAGCACCACAGCACTCTATGGGAGGAGTCCCACACTTCACTGCTGCACCAAGGCAGTCCCTGGCCATGAGGAGTGGCACACTGCATGAAATGATGCAGACAACCACAGCTACAGGTTGCTCTATCCCCTGTTGTTTCTTGTGTGAGATTCTGGTCCAGTATAAAGGGAATTTGCTTCATGGAGAGTTCCACACTAGAGTCTTTATAGGAGCTAGGCTTGCCTGGTGTGAATGAAAAGAACATGTCCTCCCTTTATAAATAGGGCATCATATACCCCAAGTAACAATTACAGGATTACCAGAGCCAGGGAAGGAATGTAGAAATCATGCTGCCTAACATACTTCAACCTCAGGGTTAAAAATATTTTAAAAATTAAAAAAAATAAAAATGCACAAAAACTTTACCTGGATGCAAGACAAATGAAAGGCAGTACCCCTCAGGCCACTGCTGGCCACAAGTGTCAACATCTTGGAAAAACAGAGGTGCAACCAGTGCTGGTACAATCCCCTCTGACATCAAAGAAGTGCAGCCAAGGACTCCCTGCAGAGATTGGGACTAGCCAATGATGTAAAGGGGAGCTTCCCAGCATGAGTTCATGCAGCTGCTCACTGTGCCAGTGCTCTTCCTTCCTTCAAAGGCTTTCTTTCTGGTCTATATATAGAAGAAATGCAGATGTCTGCTGTGAGGGGGTGGAAGGCACTGTGGAATAGCTGCTTTCCAAAGCTACAGAAGTTAAGGCAACTGCAATAATGCATTTGACTCATCCTGTACTTGGCACTGAGTCAGCATCTTTGAGCAAAAGAGGGATTGCATGCTGCAAGGTCACACACAAGTAGTGACAATCAGCCTAACAGGAATAAGAAGCAAGAGCAGCTTATTTCAGTCACTTTAGTAAAATCATTATAGAAAGCGGGTAAAGACCCAGGACTAAAGGGATTCTAAACACTGTTCCATAACCAAACTGATGTCATGCAGCAGGAAGAGGCTGAAAGCTGGCATGTGCCCCTCCACATTGTGTCTGACTCATGCTCTCACTGACATGATTGCTTGAATGAATCAGTCAATGCTGTTCCATGGATGCCATCCAGGGCTTCACCAGACAGATCCATATTGGTGCTAATATCAGATGGTATCAGCTGCCCATGTGTTAATGTAGGAGAGAAAGGAATCTCTCAACATTTGTTGCCAACATTCTACTCTCAGTCTTGCCTTGGTGAGGATGTTATGGTGTAGATGGGAGAGGTCTTATGGCTTTCCTCCTTAATTCCTCCCAACCTTGCTGTGGAAGTGGACATTAGTTAGGTAAGGGTCAGAAGCGGCAGCCCGTTCCCTCTATGGACTGAATGGAAAGCAAGGACACAAATTTTGTTTGAACACAGCTTGACTTTCTGTAAACCAGGTGCTGATTTTCTTAATTTATAGCTCTTAGAATTATACTGCCTGTGGAATTGAGTGTGCTTTTTCCTGAAAAATGGTCTCCCTCTTCAGCTATTACCTGGGGGGTTGGGGGTGAGGAGGAATTATAAAATTGCTATTAAAGAAAGATTACTATGCATTTGTTTCCTTTTTTGCTCATATCCACACCTGAACATTTATTTCTCTTGTTGCCATACATCGGAAGAATTTTTGAAAGGCCCGCCACTAATGAGGAATTTCATATATTAACGCCCAAGCTGATGTAGTAGCACAGAACAGACATCCAGCTTAGTTTTATGCGAGACAACTTGAGTTCCACAGAACAATTTCACCAGCCTAAAGGGAGAATCAGGCACTCAACATTATATTTAGAGTTTGCTGGAAATTTTTCAACTGAAAAGATTTTCAATATAAACCAGGAGCATTATTGATGAAAATGTGATTATAAATTACATTATGAACTGCCTCTTGAAATGATTGTTTATTTGCTTTTGCTGGTACCTGTCCAGCTGGCTAGGGAAAAATAATTGTCTTCCAGGTTTTCTTTCTACATATTTTTAGTCAGTTTTCTGATGGAAAATATTGAGAGGGGAAATGGCAATAATGTGAAACAAAGCAGCATTTTCCAAAGTATTCTTTGTTTAGAAAAAAAGTCAATTTTTCACTCCTTGAAATTTTAACAGCTGTAATTCTTATGTATGCATGAAAGGAAGAGAAGAATTGTTCCAGTAACTTGTCCCCTTAAGCAGAAAAGCTTGTTCCTATGCCTTGCCTGCCTGTGGCTGCTCGCCATTTTTCATCATATTTTGCCCATTTACATCCTTTCTCCACCCCTTCTATAGCCCCATGCCATTTGCAGAACACTTGCAGGTGCTGTTTTTCCCTGGCATTCCCTGGGCTGCTCCTGCACCGGCACGACTGTTTAATTCCGCGTGTTGGCAGAGCTCCATATGGAGGACTCGCCAAGATTTCCCCTCTCTCCCTCTTGGTGGATGAATGAGTGCAAAATAAACTCAGCAGAAATTTGCATTCAGGCTTACATGGACTGAACACAGAGTTTTGATGGACTGACCAAACTTATCAGAAGTTTTCACTTTTCTTTCAGTCACAGGGAGAAGGTTTGTCACATCTTTAGTTTACTCTGTATATGAAAAGAGCTGCACACAGTTAATGAAAGTCACAGGAGCAGCTCAACTGTGCTGTTAGGTCCAGAGCATGAGAGATCATATATCACTGTAACCTACCTAACCTTCCCTGTACTAAATGACAAACTGCTGCAAATAGCCTTTGGGCCAGGTCTTGCATTCACTAAAATACTTGTCCTTCAGCTGAGGACTCTCTTGAGCTCATATATCACACGGCATCCTAAATCACAGAGACTTGCATAAATGCTAAACACTAATTAAGAATGAAAAAACTACTGAAAGATAAAGTCCATCAAACAGGTAAAATCAAGGCTGAATTATATTTAGAATTTATCTTTTTAGATGACCTCAGAAAGATAGAAGACTGCAATTTTCTATGTGTTTATTAAGTTGTTACTGTACTTCATGCTGCAACTCATATCTCCCTCAGAAACCATTCAGACTACAGCTCGTGCTCAGCCAGGAAAGGATTTCCAGTTGGACACTTCAAGAAGCAGGATGTGGCAGCCTTGTTGAGCTCAGAGGGGCTTGGATGGTGCTAAGACGCTTTTCAAATTGTCTTTACATAGGACATGTCCACTGATTTATAGATCCTAACAAGCAATTCTTAAAAGGTTTTATTTGAAAGATTTTATTTTATTTCATAGAACATTGTTTGTTGGGAAAATGTTATTATTTGAAACCTTTCACGGACTAAAAACACATTTTGGAATAAAACAGGAACTATAAATGTTGGCTTTGTGCAGCTGCACAAGGTAGTAATCATTACTTAAGCACTTCTCCATGCATGCTAAATGGTTTCCGAACAGTGTTTCTGCCCTGAGGAGCAAGCATGTTAAGAAGAGACAGCTAAATAGTCAGCAGACACTGAAGAAAGGGAAAACGATAGACAATTTATATATTAAAACAGTCAATTCCTTGAAAGTACCACGGCAGCAATGTTGGGGTTTTTTATGTGACAGAAGGCAGAAAGGTAGCAGATATGCTCAGGGAGGTCGGTCAGTGAATATAGAGCTTTTAGGTGATGGAGAAGCTGACAAACTGGCTGATTTGATGTGAATTGAATTGCACTGAGGTTTTCAGAACTGAGTAGCACGACTCTGTGTAGGGCACACGGTATAAATAATGAAGAAGAGAAGGAGACATCGTACTGAGTCATATGTTCTGAGATAAGATATGAGTTGCTGGCAGGGACCTGCAGGACCTATTCTGAGCACAGCTTCAGAGGAGAGGACTCAGAAGAGAGTGGTGACAAGGGAGGAGAGAAGGAGATACAGTGCAGGAGGTCAGGAGGAGTCACTCACACATGACAAGCACTTTTCTTCTGCATTTCAAAATATGATGTTAGCACAGTAGCTGTGTTTGATAATAACAACTTTGTTCCAGTCCTCTCTCCATTCCTAGAAATCAGACACAGAGGATGGTATAGCACTATCTCGATTTACAGTCTGTCATTTTCCCTTTGCACCTGGGTTGTTCCAAGTGTGTTATTACTGCTGGCCTCTCACTCAGCAGCCCCGGATGCAGAGGTGTGATCCCCTTCAGCAGCTGAGCTACGGCCTGTACTCCGCTGCCTGCAGTTCTGGGTTAGTCCCTAGAAAACTGTTACCAGCTGGTGGAATTTAGAGAAGGTCCAAAGCTGCTTTGAATTACACCCCAGCTGTGATTAGTGTAGGAATGTAGTGGGAACTGAGCTTCTGTGAAAACTGCATGGCAATGTTGAGCAAGGCAAGGAAGGAAAGAGCACACCATATTTGTTTAAAAAGTCATAATATATCTGCAGCTTTTAAAATGAACATTTAAAAGGAATTCAGAAAAAGATGTGATTGTTAGGTGTTTGATACATCTTCTGATTAGTTTTTGTTGGAATTATCTGTACTGCAGAATAATTATCTACACACAATTCCCTGCATTAGCATTATAACCTAATCACATCTCTATAGCTTTCTGTAGGACTTTTTTAATTGGTTCTGTAATAGCCTCTGTGTAAAAAAACAGTAACCTGAAGTGATTAGTCATTCATTATTTCCCCTGTCCCTGACTCAAAAGAAAAGAGATGAGCTAATCAAATCCATACCACTACACAGTCTTTTCCAGAAGTAGAGAGAAGTACAGAAGCTGCTTTTAGCGGGCAGAAAATCATTTCAATTCTTTCCCCGAATGGCTGCACAAAGTTCGATATGGAGTTCTTACAATATCTACCTTGAAACTGCTCCGGGTTTATTTACATCAGAGAATTCTTGTAATTGTGTGTAAGTCAAAGACTTATGTAGCAAAAAGGAGAAACCTATTCCTTTTATGTTCAGCACTATCTTATTGACAGAAAAAAAATATCTGGATTAATAAATATTAAACAGCAAAATACAATTCCAAACAAACCATACATATGAAAGTACCATATGTAGAACTTATATAACTTGCAGCTAACTATTCTGGTTTACAGTCTGGAGTGAGATTAACTGGCACTGTTTTATAAATCTTACAAGCATAAGGGCTAAACAGGTAGTTTTCCATCTTGAGACAGAAAAAAAAGAAGTTGTATATAAGGCGTATTGTTTCATATTCTTAATTTAATATACAATTATACGTATATACTTATAAAATATGCAGTTATATACCAAAAATTATAACAAAAGTGTAACAAAAGTATAGCTAAAGTGAACAAAAATATGAGTATACTATACAGCCTTATGACAATACTCCATTTTATATATGGTTTCTGTAGAATGTGACAATATAGTTTTATGTTAAGCATTATTTAAAGGCTTAAATAAAGTCTACACATGTGACCACTATGAGGAATGACTGAGGGAGCTGGGGTTGTTTAGCCTGGAGAAAAGGAGACTCAGAAGTGACCTCATCACTCTCTACAACTCCCTGAAGGGTAGTTGTAGACAGCTGGGGGTTGGTCTCTTTCTCCAGGCAGAAACTGACAGAACGAGAGGACACAGTCTCAAGCTGCACCAAGAGAAATATAGGTTGGATATTAGGAAAAAGTATTTTACAGAAAGGGTGATAAAGTACTGGAATGGTCTGCCCGGGGAGGTGGTGGACTCACCATCCCTGGATGTGTTTAAAAAAAGACTGGATGTGGCACTTGGTGCCATGGTTTAGTTGAGATGTTAGGGCTGGGTTGAACTCCATGATCTTGAAGGTCTCTTCCAGCCTAGTCATTCTGTGATTCTGTGAAGACGATTTTATTAAAGTTGTAGGTGTCACTATTTAATTTACTAGTGCATATGTAGCCAATGAACTCAGTACAACACATCTTTTCGTGTTAATCACTGTACATAGCTAGAGAAAGCCTCTAACTTGAACAGTTTGAATCTAATTAGATGAAATGAAAAAAGAACATGTTTTAAGACATGGAGCTGGGCCACAGATCTTCTTAAACTTTGCTATCAGCAAAGAGTCATTAGGTGAAATGGAAACTCACTTGGACATTCTGAGTCCTAATGAAGTATCCTAAACTCAGTGACCATCCTTCTCTGCTAATGTCCATCCTATTCTGTTATTCGCCTTTTTATCTTATTTTATCCTGCTCTATACTTCTTTTATTTTGTCAGCCAGAGTATATAATGATCAAAGATAATACCAGAGGATAGAATTTTCATTAACAAGCTGATGATGGTACTGTTAACCATTTATTTACTTAAAACTGCAGATCTGGCAGCAGAAAACTGAGGGAACTTAAATATCCCTGAGTCATCCTCAAAAGATGTAACAAGCCTAGCGCATCAAGCCAACTGATGTTACATGAAGGCTAAAGTGCTGCTGCTCAGCATTGTCATGACCCCAGAGCTCTGCAGGTTTGTATTTTGTGGGATGCCTTCCAATGATCTGCTCTGTCTCCCATCCTGCAGTCTCTCAGACTGGAGAGGTAACCTTGGGCACCACCACCAAGGAAGAAGATTTAAAGCACCATCACAAGCCTTTTGCAGTCCTACCTGGCATAATATCAGCCTTCTGACACTGGACTTGTTTGGACTTAGCATGGTCAGCCAGAATATCTAGTTAGGTCACAAAACCCTTGATTTGCTAAAAAATATTGAAAAAATTGGCTTTCTATCAGATTTGAGCTTATCTTTTGGACAACGCATCAATACTGTTTGCAAGCTGTTCTCCATGGCCGTTAAAGCTGGTCAATTAGCTGCTGATGCATTGAGTAGGGTGGGGGTTTTTTTCATTCTGTTTCTCCTCTTTAATCACATGGATCTAGGAAATTAGGATTTATAAAAGAAATTAGTCACTGAATATGCACTGTAAAAAGATGAAGGTGGGATAGAGAGAAAAAAATCAGCTCTTACTGAGACAAACAGCAATTTTATGCTTGTATGGTCAGCAGTTGTAATTCAAATGGAGCTGAAACTTGAAGAATATTTTTTATGCAAAATTTTTGAGAGAAGGACATTATTTCCTAACTATGTTTTATCCAATTACTCTGTTCTACTCAAATGGTCACAGTTATTCTAGATCAGAACAAGATTTCCTTTTCCTGTAATTAAAACACCTTTTTTCCTCTCTTGTCTGCACATCAATTGTCATTTCAAGTAGTGACATTTGGTATTTTAGGAAGGTAGAGCCTACAGCATGTAAATTATTTACTGTGACTTAGGTATTCAATTAGTGTAAGCACATGTTGTATCAGGAAGTACAGGGCAAAACAATTATTGGGGAAGGGCAGAGATAAAAAGAAAGTAGTGAGTATGTCATGACTGATAGGAGAATAAAAAATACCCATCTTTTAATTGTGTTAGCAGAAGCTAACTCTGTGACCTTATTTCTAATTATATTTTTTTTTAATGTTTATCATTTGAAGTGACATGAGAGATTAAGAGGAAAATTGCACACGTTAAAATATTTGAGCAGGAATTCAGCAGAAATTTTCACATAAACCCAAATATGGGAGCTTTTTCTTATATTCCTAAGTACTGCTACCTGCTAAAAATGTTATATATATCCATACTGAATTATACTTTTGCAAAAGATTTTGATAAGGTGTCTCCAGAATTCAATAGAAGCAGATATAATTTTTCAAGCAAACATTTTTAAAATATATACAGACCTTCCTTCATATAGTTGTGTATATATGTACATATATGATGTCCTCTGTGACCTCCCTACTTTTGAGAGACAAATCTGGGAATCTGGTTCATTACAAATGCTACTATCATCCTCCCACCTCACTCTTAATTTATCAAAACATTTTTCCTAGAAAATGGCTGTCTTCCAAAAATTTGAAGCTATGGCCTATATTCTGCCTGTGTATTTCAGTTTTGTTAAAGGTGGCCTACAAGGCAAGCATGGGACCCCTGAGTTCCTAGCAATGGCAGGATGGGGGATCATTTGCTCTCATGGAGAGTGACAGCACCTTAAAGAAAGGACAGTAGAAACTGGACACCTGACTTCTTCAGAGCAAATTTGCAAATTTGGACCCTAGTTTCAGGGGCTTGGTGGGAAAACAGAAATTTCAGGCACTGCTGTAGAAAAATAGCATGGTAAGCCTGCTTGGAGAAGTTGTTGTCCTTGTGACAGGTGAAAGAAAGGAGCATCATTGTGGAGCAAAGGAAAAGCAAAGTAGGAAAGTAGAGAGCACAGGCTGCTGCTGGTCGAGCTGCTTTTTCTGCCTCCAGTACCCACGCTCTAGTGGAGTGAAGGGGGGGATTCCTGCTGTGGCAGTGCTGGCAGTGCCCTGGCCCTGCAGCTGGAGCACTTTTGGGCACCCATGCAACCAGCCTTCACTCAGCAGCCTCTGCAGCAGCTTGTCCTGACAGCCCCACCCCCCNCCCCCCAGTCCCTTCTACATATCTCTGGTGGTCTGGTAACCAGCACGATAAGATCAGTTTGCAAGGTTTACTGTCAATGTGGAGGGAATGATCCCTCAATACCATTCTACAGACAAGGATCATATCTTGTAAGGACAAGAGAAAATGACCTTAAGTTGTGCCAGGGGAGGTTTGGATTGGATATTGTGGAAAATCCTTTGTGGAAAGGGCTGTTGAGCATTGGAAGAGGCTTCCCAGAGAACTGGCGGAGTCAGTATCTAAAAGACGTGTCGACATGGCACTCAGGGACATGGCTTAGTGGTGGACTTGGCACTGCTGCACTGACAGCTGGACTCCATGATCCTAAGTCTCTTCCAACATAAATTGTTCAATAACTCTGTGATTCCTTGAGATATTTTCTAAAACAAGGCTATGTTCACACAACTCTGTAAATAGCTAATCATAATATTGATGACAAAAAAAATATTTGCCTGAAATGATCAGTAGCTGCATTGACAGTGACAATGGCAGATCCAACACAAATTGTACAAGAACTAGGGTATACTTAGTAAAACAACTAAGTTTTAGATACATCTTACTTTTAAAAATTATCCATCTCTGGATTGAGATAGCAGCAAGAACTGAACAACAACAGGTAATTCTTACATAAATGCACGTTCCTCTGGAACAGTTGGGCAAATCTCCTGATTAGAGATTTTTGAAACTAAATTCAATGCTTCATCAAAAAGTGATTGTTAAGAGAAAGCCTGCGTGGGAAAAACACAATATGTCACTTTAATCTGTCCTTCCTAGAATATGATTCAATTGAATTAAAACTATCCTGGACTTTTGCAAATCTATTTTCTATAGGAATATATTTGATGGTCCTCAACAAGTTTGTTCCTTGGCCTGCTGAAGACAGGAGAAATTTTATTTTTGTTTTGCAGTAGTACTGCAAAATCATAGCTTTGTTTTATTCAAAATGATCTCTTGTATGTATATTTATGCTTAAAAGATGAATATAAATGCCTGATGCCCATACACCAAGCAATCACCTGTGTAAAAGTTAGTGGCAGGCAACACAATATGAATCTTTCACTAAATCAATTTCAAAAAGTGATAAAAGTGTTGTAGTACCTGGTAATTATTATATAACTTCTCCAGGCAAGAAATGAGTGGAGATTTTGATGAAGAGGCCTTTTCTTTTTCTTACTTCCACCTGTCCCATCCCCTAGATAATCTGATCTCAGTACAGGTCCAAGGTGTTTAGCTCATTTTTAATCCTGTCAGGATAACAAGTGCAGAGGGCTGCACCCACACTGGTAAGACAGTGCCAGGATAGAGGCAAAAACACTGTCCTGTGGTTGTTCAGTAACAGAGAGCATTCTCCCTGACTTCCACTTGGGTTCATGCCACCTAGAATTCCCTAAATCAATGTTCCAGCACTGTTCAACAGGTTGTAAGTAAAATACCCTGTTTTTAAAGGGTATTTAGCCTTCAGGTTGCAAACTTCTTTTCAGGCCAGAGAACAGGCAGTAGAGCAGATTATGAACTTCTTAATTTACCAGTCCCAATTTAGTGTTGGATACTGCAATAGCAATGACACTTCATGGCTCTAACACCTCTGGACACCACGTGGATTCTGCCTTGTACTGTTACCACATGGTGGAATATCAGCCTTTAACATGAAGACGTTGTCCCTCCAGGGACACAGGTGGTTGTACATGTGACTGCTATGGGAATATACTGGGAAAAACGCTTATGTAAAACAAGCAAGCTGTGCCCCTTTTAGTGGAAAATCCATCTCCCTCGAATTGTGTCTCCAGAGGGCTATTTAGAATGGTTTTTAGCAGCATAAAGATGCAATATTGTGCTCAGTAATTCTTAGTACTCTTTGTGGCAGGAAAATTGTTCTCCTAATTTCATACTCCTGAGAAGCATAAAAGAAAAAAAGCTACTGATATTAGTTCCTGGACTGTGAAGAGATGCCATTGCAATTTTGTCACTATACTACAGAGACATGTTCATCAGCATTAGACTTTTAATTGTTGCAAACCAATACAGAATTCAGTGAATGGTGTCTTTTAAAAACTCTCTTTCTGCATAAAATTAGGTTTAAATATTACCCCAATATGTTTCCCTTATAAGCATTTACATTGCTGGGTATATATACTGGTATGTTTGTTATCCCTATCTTGCTTTGTAACTTTTACTTGAGATCAAAGGACTTAGAAATAACATCAGACAAAGGATGTGCAACATTCATTGGTACCTTTGCATGTCCTTACCTATTTATGTGCCTGCTTGTAACATTCATGTAGCCCTCCTTGTCACTGTGTGCCTGGGCCAGGATTATAAATATAAATAGGCAGGCACTTGCACACTGGTGCTGTGCCAGCCTGGCTGGGGAGGAAGAAGTGGCAGACACCAGTGATGAGAACTGGACACCCAGGCCAATAAAACTGTCGAATGTCCAATGTTGCCTAAAGTGCCCGTGGCTTCACACAAAGTGTTCCAGTTTCCAACACCAATATAACACAAAATTTGAAATGTGAGATTTGTTTAATGATGGTAAAGAATGGAGAAGAGGACATTCCCTGAATACTTTTCTTCTAGCTGTATCTTGATTGCCCTTGCATTCTATGGTCTCAGGATCAGAGTTGTTGCAATTCTGAACTTCAGACAAAGCCAAAGCAGAGGATGAGTCGTGAGCAGGATTTTGTCCTGGGTTCTCTGATGTTCCACTGAGGCCAGAATTTCTCAGCTCTGTGGGAGTTTCATTTCAATCCACATCCACATTTGTGCTGGAATTAGTCTGCTTGAGGCAGGGGAATGCTTTTTCAGTTGCATTTCACCATTAATGAATACAAAACCAGATCTGATTAATAACCAGTGTGTTGCAAGCCCCCACCGACTCAGGAATAAATGATTAGCCAATGGATCTTGCTGTCAAAAGAAATGATTGAGGGCACAAACTGAATAGGTTTAAATTTGACACTAAAATTTTAAATAATGAAAGCAGAAAAGTACCATATCCTGAGCACAACCCAATCACTGACTGAGAGGGTCAGGAACTAATTTCCCATTAAGCAAGTTCATCAACAAATGAACATTTTGATCATATTTCATCATGTTGTTTCTTAATCATTTTTTGCCATTCAGTTCCAGGGAGAGGGAGAAGTAGAGAGAAGGCAAGAGCTGGCACATTTTGGTCTCCCATGGAAATTGTTAGGAACAACCTTCTCAGATTCTCTCAGTATAGGGGGAAAGAACAGTCCTGAGAAGAGGAGTCTGACCCTGTGTGCCCAGGGACAGCAGAGTTAGCACTGGGTCAGGCACACCTTACAAAGGGACAATGGCATCAGGGAGAAGGATGCACCAGGGGTGGGTTTTATTGGGCGCTTTGGACGCTGGTCCAAAGTTGGGCTGAACTTTCCAACCTGCCTAGAGCACAGCTCTACCCTGACCACAGAAAGACAACCACTACCTAGGCAAGCTGTCAGTTTGGCTCAGTCTGATAATATCCCTGTTCCTATTGGCAATTTCTGGGATTTTTAACAATGTAATTTTGATAATCCTAATTCATGTACATCCACAGAGATTTGTTGCTTAACAGCTTTGATTTTTTGTGCATGTAAACAGGCGTAAAAAATACTCATAAAACCAACTGATGAAATTTCTTTTGTGTCATATCAGCCTTTAATCTCTGATTTCAGAAAATGTGCTATGAAAGAACTGAACAACCTACAGTGGAGTATTGTATTGGAAATCAGTCTAAGTGTGGAATTGCGTCTGGTCTTTTGCAAGTATTGAACCAAATACATTGTTGCAAATGTTTTACACCAATTAGCAACTCATTCAAGGAGTTGTGCCATGTACAGAAACCATTTGCCTCCATGAATGATGATAAGGTGTTAAAAAAATGTAATATTTGAATCCTGGAAGTAAATCCTGAAATTGCATCCCCAAAAGAGGATTATCTTTTGCAGATTGTGTGCCAAGCTTTTTCTGAGTTATTATCACAGATGGTGAAAAATTCCCATGGCCTTATACTCATGTTCTTTTTCATTCCAAATGGAGTCCTTTGTGAAATACCAGCGTGACTGCATATGTTTGAACTCTGACTGTCCACTTAAACGTATGCTGCACTTCAGTGGTGTGGTCTCTGGGAGGGAGTGCTAGGCTCTGCTACAGGAGGTTTAGAACAATTTATTTTCACCCCAAGGCCACTGAAACCCTGCCTAGCATTATCTCTGCCAGACTATACAGCTAAACTGGAACAGTCAGAGCTGAAACACCGTCTGTCATGCTCTTCTTAATCCAACAGAGCTGCAAGATTCACAAAGGCAAGTCTAGTTTCTCTCTATCCTCTACACAGAGCTCCATGGATCCATCACTTCCCTCAGCTCTCCCCAGTGATCCTTCAGCTCCAGAGTTAGCCATTTTCTCACAGATCTGGAGGAAAATGAGGCGTGGCTGGCTCTGTGATCTCTTGGTCGTTGGTCTGATGGATGAACTTAGACAAGATGCTTCAACTCCATCTCCCTTCCACCTGTGCCTCTATACAATGGGGAAATGATAATGGTGAGGTGCTTTATCCTGGAGAAAAATCTTCAGTGGTAGTCTCAGTAATTAGGATGAGCTTATTTGATTGACAGGAAAATCAGATTTAAGGTTATTCAAGTGGCCTTTCCTCTTAGACCTCAGATTTCCTTATGATTATATCAACTGCTATATAGTGCCCATTTTTACTTGGTGTAGTAGGTATTCAGAATAAATTTTAGAAGTGCATAGTATCAGAGATCTACAAAAGAAATCAGGAGCTGCAAATAATCTTATGGTAGGTGTGAAATTTTATACCTGCTACAAGTTTGGGAATGAAGGTACTGCTCACATTTTGCAGCTACGTAGCTGGTGGATTTTAGGAGAGATGTAGGGGCAGCTGGGCAGACTGACTGCAGCTTTTCTGGTATGCCCCACTGTTTGTCATCTGATAGGGACAGAGCTGACTTCCCAGCAGTCCTGCCCTCATCCTTCACCCTCCTGCTGCTCCGTGGAGCTGGCTGCTGTGGCTGTGCACTGCCTACATTCAGAGATTCTGGGCAACAGCCCGTCACACCATACAGGGTAATTTGCCTCAGCCCCCACTGGTGAAGCAGTATAGATCAGCTGGAGCATGCTTGTGGACTTGGCATTTAATGTGCTTTTTGGTGAGTAGTGATACAAGCCTTATGTATCTGGTACTGGTACACAGAGTACGAAGCATAATGAAATGGATCCATTCCACAAGAAATACGATTTTATGCTTCCTAATTGAGCAATTAATTTAGTTTTGCCTACTATTTCACAAATGGCAGGGGATAAAGTTGAGAACAAGTGGTTGCTGTATTTGCCTCAGGAGCTGAGGGCTAAAGAGTTGTGCAAAATTGGTAGTATACAGAATTGATTTCCAGATTAATGTTTGGATGGATCTGAATAGAGAGTTAATTTTACTTTTTTGTTTACTGATTTAGTTTGAATCCCATCCCAACAGACTAAGAATATGATTTTAAAGTCTTGTTCTTGTTTGACTGATCTCTGTGAGTGTCCTTGAAAGTCCTTCTTTATTCTGACTATGACTGCACTCTTTTCCGCTGGGAAACACATATTGTCCTGTAACACTAAACTAGTAAGAGACAAGTGTCAAGAAAACTTGGATATTTAAATCAAAATTGATTTGAATGTCCAAGATGACAGCTGTTTCATACAGGTGTGGGCCAGTCTATGGAAATTTTAAAAAATTAATAACCAGAAAAGTCTGTCTAAAATATTCTCAGTGTGTTTCATCCAAATGATACTAGTTTTATCCACATAAAACAGTCTTGAATAAACTTTAATTCAGTCATTAAAAAGAAACTAATGTTTTCGCTGAACAAAGTGATAGCAGGCATGTTTAGTAAGAGCATATACTCATTTACTATACATTATTTTAATATTATCTGTATCTATGTGTGTAGAAAATTAGAAATCTAATCCAGAAAAGCCCAGATAAGAGGAGACAACATTTTGCTCAGTGTTACATCACTTCCACACTACTGAGGAATCCATTTTATTTAGGGAAAATCCCCATGAAAGCAATGACGGCAGTCAACGAGATGCTTTACACAAGTGGGAAGACTCTGTTCATGCGTATCTAAAATGTGCCATGGAAAAGACATGATTGCCCATTTTATGACATATTGGACTTCACACAGAGTCTGCTTCTAGCAAAGAACATTTCTAAGGAATCACATCCAATGAACAAATCCTCCAGGCTCTTGTTTTCAATGTTGTGTGCACTTCTTTGGTGTGAAAACTTCTGTGGAGGCTCCATGAGCTAAAAATTCTCTGAGGTGGTGTGCTGAGACTCTAGGAGGCAAAACTGATAATGTTGTACCTCCTGGGCATCTGTACTCCCTCTCTTCTATATTCAAAAATCAATATGTGATGATGTGGTTTTAGAAGGCCCACTGTAAGCAAGTGCCAATTAAAATGGCATTAATGGTGCCTTAGACAAATTGGTATTTGTTAAGCATGTGGATAGTGTTATTAGCATGACATATGCCTGGCATCTGAATAACAGTCATCAGCTTGTCTGAGGCCGAAGGCGCCTACTTCATGGGTCACTTCTCTGGTGAAATACATAGACAGTTAAATTGAAACTAAATAATTGCTGGACCCAGTGCAATTTGGGGAAACTACTTGGTCCCTACACCTTCCACATAACCCTGAGATTGAAGGAAAAGCTGCAGTTAGCTGAGGGGATCTACTGAACAAAAGATGATGAGGGTGGCTTCATCATGCAAATAAAAACATGCGACAGCATCACACCTGTGGTGTATAAAGTGCCTGATATGTGTGTATCAGTGGCTCCACAGGCTGTGTTCTGTGTGTTTTGAAACTAAATCTTTCTTCCTCCTATTGACTTCTTGCCCTCTGGTACATTGAGTTGGCTGCTTGAGATGCTTTCACTAAGTACAAAGTCAATTGACTGTAAGTAGTGATGAAGAAAATGTTCTGTGATTAATATTACAGTTCAAGCTCCTCTGATCAGTCACAGAAAGAGCAGTCAAATAAACTCAACTTCATTTCGGAGAATCACACACTGTTAATGGTGGAGAGTCTGCCTGGAGCCCAAAGGGGAAAAACAAGCCACTTGAGGCAAATCTCTCTTCTTTTACATAGAACAAACTAGTTGAGCAGTGTTAAAAGCTGCTTATTGATTTGTGCCCAGTCTGAAAGCCATGCAGTGATGTAAATGAAAATGTGTCAAGAGTCAATATTGATTTTTTTTTTCCTTTTTCTTCTTCTCTTTTTTTTAAAGCAAGGCCACCCCACTTGGGAAATGCTGTTAGCTATACCACTAGGCTTGTCAGTAAGTGAAGTAAGATCCTTTTTCACAAGACTACATATGTTCAGACATCAAATTTACTTCTTTTACTGAGGTAATATGGACAGCATGCTGAGAGCAGCTATGTTGACAAAACTTGGTTTTTTTGAGAAAATTGTTAGGTGAAGAAAAACAAATGACAGAGAAGAAATCAAATCTTAGAGAAGATAAATTTACCAGGCTGAGTTTGCAGTCTAATACTTGCATAGTAGACCAAATTTTTGTTTTTAAATCTTTACCTGCAATAGATTTGTGTAGCAATATAAATTATACTCAGCGAGAGGCAAGGACAAGAAAAGGGTAGAAAGGGAATCCTGTTGTCCCTAGAGGGGTGGGCACTCAGCTGGAGGAAACCTGGCAATAGTTTCCCATTAGAAAGAGCGTGTTTGCAGATAGAAGACCTACCAGAGCCTCTCTTTCAAGTGAAGGCTAGTAGAAGAGAAATGAGTGATCCCTGAAGGGTAATCCAAATATATTATTTGTTGACTTCACACAGTGCTTAGTGAGGGATATACAAAGCAGTTTAAGAAAATACAGCCAGAAGTTGCCTGTTTTCTCCCCTGAAGAATCGTATGCAAACTGTAATAACTGTTGTGCTCAAAATCAATTCTATAGCTTTTTCTATTAGATTAGAAATCACAACCAGGCTCTTTTAAGTAAAATTTCTACCTTGTTAACTCTTAGCAAGTAATATTCTTCCAGGTCTTTAACAAAAGCTCCTTCTCTGTAGCCAAGATAATATTTTTTCAATCTGTGCCACAAAATCTGGCAACTAATTTCTTACACCTCAATTAGAGGTGACAACAGGATGTGGCAGACAGCCCATTGCAGCTCTGATCTTCTAAGAATGAACAGCTAACCACAAGGGAGGCTCATATTTAGTGTGGAGTCGGACTTGTGAGATGTTTTTTTTATTTCATTGGCACTTTTAAGGGTTTTGGATACTTACACAGCTCCTAGCTTTTCTTCCTGGGCAGAAGAAACATTCCTCATTTATAGAAGTGCCTATCTTCTCTTCATTCATCCATCTCTACTTGCCTCTTTCCGTGAAAGATAAACATTTCACCTGTCTCTATATCTACCCACAAGAAATCATCACCTCAACTATAGTCTTCCTGGGGTGACAAAAGAACCATTTCAAACTGAAAATAAATAAAGAGAGAAATTATATTCTAACTTGGAGAAGAAACCAGATTAAGTATCACCGAGGCAAAATGGCAGTCTTCCAGCTACTGGCAGAAAAAGGTTCCCCAAACTAACTGGTGGCAAATCAAAACTACAACTCCAAACATATTAAGTGTGTGGAAATGCTCCTATCAGTTTCATGAGGTTCAGCTGATTAAAATAGAAGTTAATTTTTAAGACTTCAGCAAATTGAATTTGGGCTGCTATTGAAGGCTGCAACTGTTATAAATGTTATAAATCGATGCCTGGGCTGATGAACTGAAAGTTGTTCACTGAGAAATAAACACATGGCTCACATTTTATTTTTCATCATCTCAGACAGGGTTTTGATCCTTTGATTTCCTTTTTCATTTTTTTAAAAACATTTTGTTGCCAAACAGAATGAAAACAATAATGGAGTAATTTTTTTGTTTGTTTTTTTAAGAAATACCAGGGTAATAACATCTTCTGTATAAACTAGATGTAATTTGTCACAAATCTGGAAAGTAAGGCAATACTGATGTTGTTCATGCATTCTGCCTGCTTTGTCAGGCAGCTTGCTTTCAATTTTGTGTTATAACCATTCAGATTTATTATTCTAAAAAATTCAGGCAGACGGAGACGAAAGAAGATATGAAACTATTCCACTGCTCTGCTATGTTCTGTACGTAATGTGCAGAGATGTTCACTCAGTGGAATTCCATAATAGAAGAAACTAACAAGAAATATAAAAGGCAAAAGACTCACAAAATGGATGCATTTTATCAATATGTTTTAAAAATGTATGAATGGGAGTGATCTGGCGTTAACTACTTCCCAAGCATTTTACTTGTCTCACAATAATGTTCTCTGTGAAAAATGATTTTATTTTGTCAACATCACAATTTCCAGTGCTGTCACACACTTTTCAGTTCTGGGCACAACAACTGAATACTAGTGTCTTCAGCCAACTTTGGAAACACCTACTTCTGTATATCTTAGGAGTTAAACAGGAGAGGAGTTGTAAGTCAGATTCTCTTAGGTGCTCTGGCATTTGGAAGATGGGTACTGACATGCAGGCGATTTAGCTATCATCTGCTGGACTCCCAACTCGCTGGTGTGGTGCTCTATCCTGGAATTGTGCAGGAACCACCTGAACTATTAAGGAATGAAATTAATGGGAAAGAAGCATCTGCTTCTGTCCAGACAAACATCTTTTTTCTCTTGACATCCTTGACTGTAAACCCTGCCTTAACAGATTGATGCCAAGCTGTCTTTCTGTATTTTATGAATCAGACACAATGTTATTTCACGTTTTTCCTTGACATTTCATTCATTCATTCATTCACCCGGTGTGAATAGAGGCTTGTCATTAATTATTTGTTCTGGACCAAGGACTTGAATCTTGATAACATAGCTGAGTGACCTACTTTTTGGCAGTAATTAACCACAGCCTTAGACGTGTTCTGAAGACACCTCTCTGAACTGGCATGACTAGAAAAATGGGTAGAGAGTTGCCTTGTTTGAGAATTCAGCTTTAGGAACTGGGGATATTTGGTTTGTGCTAGGACTCACCTGAGGTGCCACCACTTTTCTTTAAGCCTGCCCAAAGACAAGCACTTGTCACGGTTCTGGCATGTCCTCCAACCCATGGGGAGAGAAGCCAGTCTAACACTAGTACAGCATAAAAGTAACCATTGTGGCTGAGTTCTGCCTGAGCTTTCTGAGACGCCGTTTGGCTTTTTGGAGTATTTTTCAAGACAGTGAGCTGACCACATGATGACTTAACACACACTCAGTACCAGAAGCTGTGCCAATGCAGACACAAGCTGCAGCAAACAAGGGAAGATCTCTTTCCCTGGGAGTCCTGCTGGTTCACCTGGAAGGTGAGGGCTCACACGCTTCACCAGGCAGGGCAGAGGGAAGAACTCACAGCAGTCACTGGTTTAAATGGAAAGTAGTCTTTGAAGCAAAGAGCAGAAAACAGTCCTCTTTCCCAGCTGAGTGCCCTAATTGCTGCCCTGTGGTCATGCTCTGTCCTGCTCTCTTGGCCAAGGAATCCTTAATTATTTAATGTAAAACAAAAGGCCTTTCTCGGGAGCAGCACAAAGTGCTCTGTCCATGTCTCTTTCTCTGGGTACTGGCATATGCATGTGCATACATAAAGACGCCAGCACGCAGATGAAGAGGTTGCAATTCCTTTGGGAGGTGAGATATGAGAGCTTGAATCCTCTTAGGCTGGAGGGCAAGGGAGAATTAATTTTGTTTTGTTCATAGACTTATACTAGAGGAGGATTTCAATGGGAGTCTTGAAGGAGGGTTAGTAGAGTGACCTTGGGAATGCTCTGTGTCTGGTAGTATTTTGTTAAACGTAAATTGTTTAACGGGATAGAGGATGATAAGTAGGGGAAAAGAAGCAAATCAATTTATCTCAAAACTATTGGTTAAATTAATCATTTAAATAATCCCATCTAGGGGCTTTATGAGATGCACACTTTTATGTGTAAGTCACTTGTCTTTTTTACAGATTAAATGCTTTGAAGTCAGTATAATGATATGTTCCATTTCTCAGCACAGGATACAGAAGGTAGACGTGATTATAGCTTATCTGGTTTTTATTTTTGGATTAATCTTTTTGAAATATCTCCAATATGCAAAAAAAGAGGAAATAATAGTATGGATGAAGTAGTAGCTGTCAATTTTCTCTGAGAAATCTCTGTGACAAACAATATAAATAAACCTGTTGTTTAATGTTTTCTTTGTTTCTTCAGGTGATACATTCAGGGGTAAATTCAGAGTGTAAAAGAAGAGTCTTTGTATGAGTTTCAGAAAATAACATATGTGACACATTTTGGAAAAAAGAGAAAGAGGGGAAAAAAACATTACTCAGTTTCCTCTCTCTAACCCAACATTTTACCTTCTTTAACACTTTCAAGGAGATGCTTCTGTCCTCTTGAATTTAATACAAACTCCTTAGTCAGGTACAGGGGGAAGAGTCTGGGTCCCATTGCTTCAGGAGTATGACAGAGTGGGGAGAGGGAAAAGAAAGTCTTGTGTTATGTTTAGAAGAGGAGAGAGACATATGGAAGCAAATATTGTGTGGCTAGGAATATAGATCACGCATTCAAATGCCTTTAGAATTCCAGCCCTCCTTCTTTTTTCCTCTCCCCACCCCATGAAATTATTCTGGCTTTGATTCCGTCTCTCTCCCTCTTTGTTCAGTGGCACGGAAGTATGTGACCCTGAAAGATATCAATTGACATCTTCTTTCCTGCCTAACTCAGATCAGGAGAAGGAACTGGTTGAAAAGTGATGGTTGATAAAAATGGATTTTTAATGTAAGCTCAGTACTTTTTGTGACTGTTCATGACAAAAGAATTTAACCTGCCTGATTACTTAGAAACAAGAGCAAATAAATGTAGGCTGGAAACAAGTTAAAATGCGATTTCTAATTTACTGTAGTGCTTAGGAGCACATTTTAACTCAATTTGCCACACTCTCCGTGATTATTGTAGACTTGTCAGTGAGAAAAACTCTTTGCAGCGAAATATCTGGATCCTTGCCCTTAAATAAAACAGTATTTTTTATGTCTTCTAATCAAGGATGTTGTTTACAGGGCAGATAACTGTTAAGTCTTCTTTCCATTATTGACTACATGATTTGTTTCCTTTTACAACTGCATCTAGATGTGCTAAAACCTCACTTGGCTGTTTCTCATTTCTCAGTGCCTTGTTCCAGTATGTGACTGCAGCTCAGTTATAGCAGAACAGCTGAGTGTGGAGCTCAAGCTACTGGTCACCCATTCCAAATAGCCGTGGCAGTTGTTTTTGCTGGTTGTTTTCTGCTCTGTAACAGAGCATCTAAACACGCTTGGGGAATAGTGTATTATCAGATACGGGTATAAAGACTTCATCAGCCTAATGGAACAATTAATTCAACAATTCCGCCACTCTTGATCTGCAGAATTTTGCTTTTAGATTAGAATGATAAGGTGAAGATTAACACCTCTGGGTCAGTGGGGCTGATGAGACATGATTTATTAATCCTCAAAGAGAACCTTAATTGGACACTGGAGCACTCTCTTCTTCATTGTTAAACTCTGCCAATTCCCTGGGTAGTTAGGGGAGATGGTGAGGATGATAGACTTATTGTAATTAGATGCACCAAAACTAAAGTAATGATTTTTCCCCCTGGGAACACCATGTGTTATTTTCTACAAATAAATCAGTGCTGATATTTATGAACACCTGAGAAACATCCCCTACACATGGTCATTGACTGCCCAAACATAACTTATAAAAAGGAGCTGCAGAACAGGATTCATAAGAATTCTTTGATTTAGGGGAACTGTCTTAAATCCTGGCCTTCAGAGCACAGAGAATTTACTGTGCAAGCAGGTTAATGATCAGGTTGATTTATCCTTATTTTTTTTCCTACCATTACTCATTCTTTCATCATGTTCTTTCCATTAAGAGGCACTGATTTATAGGAAGAAGCACTCCTCTAAGGAGTTTGGTAGGTTTTGAAACTAAGTCTCCGAAATACTTTTTTTTTTTTCTCCAAAGAAATGTCTTTTTGCAGGCAGTATAATAAATAGGTTCATTATAATGCAGCACGCAGCTAAAGACAGGAGAAAAGTCCATGGGCATGCAATTCTAGCTGCTGTACCTCAGGCTCAGGAAACAGAGCTTTGTGACTTGAGGATTCATTAAGACGCTTGGTGTAGTGCAACCCTGATGAAATAAGTTAGCAGGCTCATTAGGGGGTTGGAGCGATCATTTGGAAAAAAGCCTCCTTTGCTACATTTGTTTACTGTGTCACAGGAAGCATGTCCTCAGTCAACTGGGATAATCATTGTCAGCATTTTACATAGTTACAAAGCAGGCTAATAAGCCAGATTGTCGAATTATGTCAATCATGTCTAAACATCAACAAACAAATTGCTCTATGCAGATGGGAAATTTGTGAGAAAGCTTAAATATTCAATTCAGTGGGAGCAGTGCACACTGCAAGGTCATGGTTTAAGACTAATTTCTAGAGGAAAATGACTTTCCAGAATGTGGCTCTGAAGCAAGATTTCTGTCTCTATGAAATTGTTTGTTGAGGCTTTTGACATTTAGGGCACTGACTGAGGAAATACTTGTGTCATTAAGCACTGCATCCTGCTTTTCCTACCTCGACACTGTACTCACCACATTAGCACACTGGTATATTAGTTGTCTTCCTCTCGCCTCTGCTGAAGTCCTCAGGTTTTATTGCAGCTTCACACCCATACTGACTTCCCAAGGCTCTAGCCAAAGTGGAGATGGGAGCTGAGGAGTCAGAAATTTTTCTGCTATAAAAAGAAGAAAATTTTATGTATTCCTATTCATCCCCACGGGGGTTTGGAGTCAACTTTTAGCCCAGCAGTCCTGATGTCAGCTTTCTGAGTGACAAATGCTTTTGGCACTTGTCATCTTTGCACCAGACACCACTCTAGGGGGGAAGGGCCCTGTTTGTGGCTGGTGGTTGCTAAGTGCTTGTGTGATTTCACCCCTGCCCAGGGTGATACCTGAGAGACAAAAGAATGAAGAGTTTAAAAATGTTATAAAGCTTTCAGAGTGCTTAAACAGACTGAAGTGAAGATTGCACAAAAAAGTAAGATACAAAGTAAGATGTTAATCTGTAGAAAGAGCAAAAGATCTATTAAATTAATCAATAGGTCTTTTACAGTGGCAAATATGATTTAGTTAAAGAAAACAGAGAGAGTGCAAGAAGACTATAATGAGTTTTCCACTTCTCCTAAAAGCAAGGATTGAGAAGAGCAGCTATTGACTGACAGGTATGTTCTTCAGAGAGGAAAATCACATTCTGGAGGGTGGGTCTCAGAGCTGCACTGAAGTTACAAAGTGTCTGCACTGTAGTGTCCCTCAGGAGCATGGCCTTCAACTCATGGCAGAGAGAGGTCACCTGGTTAGGAACACTGGAACATAACACACCAAAGCCAGTTTCTGTCCCTCTTCCTATTTAGAAGGAAATAGCAAGAAGGAGATATATATTGATGCTCCAGCAACTTTAACTGTGCTTTGGCAATGTGAAGATAATGATAGGAAAATATAATGTACCTTGCAGGCAGGGACATCTGTCCAGGGTCCCAGGTAATGTGACCTCTCCATTGTTGTACATACCAGTGTAAAACACTTTTTCCATTAGCTGAGTCCCAAAGGGTTTTGGCTTTGCCCAAGACATAAATTTGATTTTTCAGTCTCAACAAAATGTAGACTTGTTTGTTTGGGGCTTCTATATTAATATAATGTGTCTTTAACCAAAATCTTTGTGTTCTGATACTGAACTCCATCATCTTTATGGATATTCCATATTGATGAATGATCGGCTCAACACTGATCTGTTTTTCCAAAGGCTCACTCAGCAGCACGTTTACCTGCATTGCTGTTGTATGTCATATTGGCTTCCTCTGATTCACGATCATCATCATTTGGGATTTCTTCATTCATCCTTCATAATGCAGAGTGCTTAGTCCACAATATATTCTTTCCTTACTAACCTCTTATTGAAATACAGTCATAATCTACACAGAGTCCAGGAATTTGGAGACTTAGATTTTTGTAGCATCAAAGATTTAACTCCAATATCGTTACTTACACGATTGTAACTTCCCAAGAGTTTAAATGTCAGTGTGAATCAAGGTGCTCCACAGAATCCTCCTCCTCCTCCTAATTCTGAATGTTCATGGCCAATTGAAGGTAACTGCTATTCAACAATTCCCTGAAAGCTGGGTGAGAGGAAAGCCAGAAGCACTAAATTAGACTGTTAATATTACACACAGAAGGGAAGGGGGTGAAAAGACTCGACTGTATCATGCCCCATTTGGCCAGAGTGATGATGTTATTGGTTTAAAACTTTACCAACCCTCTAGGCTCTTTAGCACCCATAAACGTTATGTTGGAGCCTGATTCTCAAAGAAAGGGAACCAGGGAAAACTTAATCTGCCATCATGAAGAGAGGTGATGATATTTTCTTTTCTTGGTGTGAAGCAGCCTTGGCTGAGCAGGAATTTAGGAGGCCCATGGGGTCTGTATGTGCTAGCAGGCGCAGAGGTTCATTTTAACTTCATCTGGCCTTTTGGGAGAGAATGAATACATAGAGCATCTTTCTTTCCACATAGCTTCATAATAAACTTCCAGAGGAACACGAACTTGACAAATATCACTGTAAAATTTTAATTAAAATAGATCTTCCATTTAAAAAGTCAATTCCACTTAAAAAAAAAAAGAAACCTTCTCAGTTCCACTTGAATCTCAGTCCCCTTAAAAAGACAAGCACCAGTAAGCTGTTGAATCTTGTGAAAAAACCATATACAACCCAACTGATTGATTTTAAAATGCAATCAATTAGAAATCACAGCTGACTTTTTTGATTGGAACTTAATTTGATCTGGAATGGGTTTGTGTCCTTGCCTACTATTAATTAGCAGTAATAATAGTATTGTTCTTCTATGGGAATTTGAAACAGATCTGCTTTCCTATAAGGCAGATGGTTGGTACAGCTCAAAGCACTCTGAGTCACAGCAGAGGTCTCAGCTCCATTATTCCTGTTAGCTGGCAAGGGAAGGCTTTGGTGGAAGAAAATGGTTGTCCTGGGCAAAGGAAGAAGTTGTCAGTGGAATGAGTTTGTCTTTTCAAAGTTGCAACCTGAGAGACATCTACAAGCAGAAGAGACTGCAGCATTCTCACAGCATTGCAGCTATCAAGGCTTGGATGCTGGGGCACTGCAGGGAAATGTGTAGGAATGCAGCAAGGTAGTGGCTAGAGCCTGCTCTAGAATTCCAGGTGTTAAGCTGGTGTCACACCTGTGAACCACATTTCTATCTAAAGCATTAAGCCAGACCTTCCTTAGCCAAAAGCAAACTCAATTGCATTATCTTCTGTTTGTTCAAGGGATAAGCCCAGCAGCTGTTCTTGTTGTGTAACATTTATATCTTTACAGAGGCTGTAATAACAGATATAACATTTGCACAGGCTCACTCTGCCAGGGCTGACCCCTTCAGTGACTTTGGAAGGAGCAGGATGCTCAGCCCTGTGCAGAGCCATCTCTCACTGACCAGAGACCACTGGAGGGATGGCTTAATTTTTTCTTTCTTTTACATTTACACTGCAGACTAAATGTTAGTCATTTTTTAGTATTTCATTAATATTCTGCTTAAAGATTAATTTCAAAGCAAGTATTTGTTATTTTCAGAGATGGACAAAAACTGTTAGCATTCCTAGAGATAAAAAAGATTTTTTTATTTCCTTTTTTTTTGTCTGGTGCATTAAAGGGTGCAAACACATTCATACATCTGGTTTCTCCAACAGACCTTGCTAGAGCTGTGAGTATTTAGGATAAAAAGTGTGAATGTACATGGAGCACTGGTATCTTTTTAGTCAGCCCTGTTCTTCACACAGCAGTGTGAATAAAGCCTGAAGCTGGGCACTGTGTAAACTGCTGTGAAATGGCACCTTTTGGGGTAAGTTAGACAGAATGAGACTTAGTTCCAGCTTTTAAGTACTACTAGCCTAGGGGTCCATGCAGAAATCCATGACCTGCAGATATAAATAGCACAGGGAGCCCCTAGGGATTTCAAGGTGGGCAGGTGCAGGGAAACACCCTCTCACTGGGTCTTACCAGCTGTACAGCTCATCCCTGGTGGCTCAGGAATGTGGGTGGATTGTGCAGGAGTCTCTTCTCCATAGGACAAGATTCCTATCAATGGAAAACTGTGGAGAAGCAGAGAGCAGCAGGGAGCAGTCACCCCATAGCAGGGAATCAGCAGGACACCTGTACTTGCTCCAGGAGTCACAGTAGGACCATGGGAATGGTTCCTCTGATATGGGGTACTTTGATAAATCTGCTGCTGCTCATACTGCTTTGGCCTGTTTTCTGCAGGTAGGTTTAGCTGGTGAGGGTACTGAAACAGCACCTGTGAGAGACCAAAAAGAAAAAAAAAAAAAGCCACACAAAAAAAACACTTCTACAAACACAAAGAGGAAAGCAAGGTTCTCTGCATATATTAAGCTTCAACTCCATAGTACCTGTTTTTACCTACCTACTCTATGTGTTTTATAAAACAGAATTTAGTGACTTCCTTACCTCACCTAATACAACATAAAGACATCTACAAACACATTCTGTTAGGCAACTATTAAATAGACAGCATTAGGACCATTAAGTTGGAGGTAAGAGGCGCTTTTCTCATTGTGCACTCTCGAGAAGTCTGGTTCTGTTGATAATAACATCATCACACCTTCTTGGATTCTCAGCTGTGATCTGTACCACAGAACTACTAAATACATTAAATTTAATCAAACACAGTAAAGTGCCTGCCATTCTTCAGAATGAGAATTGCTCAAGAAAGTAATACAGGACATTAGCATATTAATGCACACAAACCCCACAAATATAGTTAGAAACAAATAAGATGGTTAGTTAGGAGCAGGAATGTTCATAGAGTCATAAGAGAAGCATCTTCAAAGACTGAAGGATTAAAGTGAACCTGCAGATAGAACAGAAATTTGAAAGACAACAGTGAATTAATCCATAGCTGACATTAGCAAAATAAAGTTAGGTAATACTGTAATATTGTTTCCTTATTCTAGACTATGATCTCGTGTTTGCAAAAAAAGAGGCCTCTTGCAGAGATGCCAGGGGGCAAATTGTTTGCCTGAGTGGCTGTCAGCACAGGGGAAGGAGCTGTGGCACTGCCATCCATCCTCAATCCTGACAGGGGCCTCAGGTGGGGATGTGCCACTGCCCTGAAGCACAGGCAGCTCCATCAGTGTCTCCCAGCCAGCTGTTCAGTATGGTTATCACCTCACAGACTGGGACTATTGACCAGATATCACCAGCTCTTCTTTGCCTAAGGTGAACCACAGCTGGACAGAAATGACCACGAACCCACTCCCACTAGAACATCCTCCTTTTTTGCAAGAGGGCTTCACTCAAGGAGCCCTGAGGAGGGGCAGGAAAGGGACACACTGCAGTGATGCTTTCCAGCAGAGGTAAAATTATTTTGGACTGCTGTAATTGAGTCTGCTCTTGTACCAAACAGTGAGGATAAAGTTTTCCATCGGGCTAAACTATGATCTGATTCCAATGCATTATCACATTCTTTTGCGTGTAAAGCTACCTATATAAATTGTTACACAGAAATCTTCCTGGTAGCCTGCTACCCAGTAATTATATCAGCAGAGCAGGGTGAGAGATGGCAGGAAAGAATGTAAGTGTGTTACAGGAATAACAAAGGAGGAAGTCAATCAAAACAAACCTTTGCTCAAGAACATATTGTACATTTGGATGTGGAAAAAGAGTTGGTCTGTTTTACACATGGTAAGGGAAAGTAATTGAGGTGTTTCCTGCAGATGTTATTGCAACTGGGAAGTTATGAGACAGCCTCGAAAATTAACTTGAAGGTAACAGACTTAAAATACGTTTCAAAAAATCCTTCTCTGAATTTAACCAGCAAAGCAGGTAATTCACTAAGCTCTTATGGTGATTTTATAATGTTGAAGAATTTATTTCCTATTCCTTCTTCCACAAGAGAGAGACAGAGAGACAGAGACAGAGAGAGAGAGACAGAGAAGAAAATAGAAATATTTCTTAAATTAACTTTATTTACATCCTCCTGTGAAATGGCAGGATGTAAATAGTAATTAGGATTCAAGATCAAAATGAAGTTTTGTTCACATCTCAGTCCTTCTCACATCATTTTGCAGAATGAGAGCTGAATAGAGGAAGAATGAACTGATTTCTTTTAAGTTTAGTCATTGCAAATGCAAAATGAATATCATTCTGCAGATATGGTGCCAGAGGACAACACAAGCTAACAAAATAATGGTAGTCCCAATAAATAATTTATGCACCATATCAAAAACTGAATGCGATAAAGACATAGAGAATACATTTGAAAATTTGGAAATTGCTCAAAGCTTTTCCTCTAGTGTGTCCCAAGAGAATGAGCATGGAGCACTAATAAACTCTGTGACTGTGTATAATTCATAAACTTTCCCTCATTTTTTGATTTTCAGTGCTTACAGTTTATAGCTAACAAAGGAGCAGAGTGGAAAAATCCTGGTGAGAGTTGAGAGTAGAACATAAACCAGCTGATTCCTCCACTTAGTCTATTCATAAAGGGCATCTGTTCTCTTCCCAAACTGCCCATATATCTGCCATTAAACTTAGTACATTGAGAACAGAAAAAAGCCTTCTACTCACATCCTTATGTCTACTTTATATTTATATTTTTATGACAGCTATTGTAATGTAAGATTATAACACAAAAAGCCATTTCCAGGTGATTTGTATTGAAATTATTCTGTTGTGGCTTTTGGTTAATGTTCAGACTGAATTTCTTAGGGATTCATTCAATGGTAGCAGAGCAAACTCAGAGCAAACTAGTGAATGCTATCAGAAGGCAGTGGAGTGTTTCTGGATGAATTACATAGAACAAAACCTCCCCCACCCACAACCACATTGGAAAAATGTTTCTAAGTTAAAGAAATCTAAAAATTACATTCAGATAAGGTTTCCCTTGAAATGATTTCAATGGAAGCAGCCATGTGAAGTTGCATTCTGAATAGACGTGGTGGGCAAAAGGGGTGTTTTCAACTCTGCATGTCAACAGTTTGTAACATTTTTTTGGCACAGCATAATTCAGTTGCACAACCAGTATTTTTTCTCTATAAGATTGCTTGGAGTTCTAATTTTTTAACTGAAAACAGAGGACAGTGTCCCATGGCTTCCTGAGGGAAACCCTCTGCTTCTTTCTTACTCCAAGTACACAAGCAGAGCCCAGCACATTTCTCAGCTGCATGACGAGTTTCAAGCTGCTGGGAGGCTGAGAGGGCCCCCAGCCCCTGCTGCCATATGTCAGAGCAAGCAGTGTCTGGCCTGTCACAGCAGAAGCCGGTGGCACCAGAGCAGGAATTTCCACATCGCTTCCCACCATCGCCAAACACGTAAGGAAACCACGCAGTGCTCTGAGGGCACCTCTGCAGATCTTGTCCTGGGTAGGTAAATGAGAAAGAAGGTCACTACTGTCAGCAAGCTACAGAAGTGACTGAGGGGCAGCTGCCCTTTGGTGATCTCTGGCACTCTGAGCCTGACAAAAGGGTTCCATCTTCCCAGTTCCTCCCTGCTTGTCCCGCCTGCCTCTGAGAGCCTGTTGAGTGTTATGTGAATATTGTTTACTTCATTAATTTCCTCCTGCCATCAATTGATGAATGAATTATTCATAAGTAAATTTATAAATTATTCTACCAGTTCTATTGATGATTGAATAATATTGACCAAATAAATTATTCACTCTTCCCCCACCAAAATGATAAATAAATTATTTGTGAGTATTGTTTTCTTCATTATTAGATCAACTCTTCCATCTGTTGAGACATTCAAAAGATGTCACTCACTCTGAGACCTATAAAATTTGTAAGCAGGACCCTGTAGGAACTATGTTTTCATGGACAAACAAAACTAGTTTAACTTTATTGTATACTTATATGTCAGTTGCTTTCAACATAAGGTCCTTTAGAGCACGAGGAAGCATTTTGTATGTTTCAAAACCAAGTAAACAAAATTCTGAGATATTCTGGGGTTAATTCTCACCCAACTAAGATATTTTTGAAATGTGCCGTTTATTTTACAGTTTTCCATATTTGGACTTAATAGTCAGGGTTGAGTCAAGGCAGCCATCCCTCGATCCCAAAAGGTATCAGGTTGTAAGTTCTGTAAATGAGCACCAGGAGCAAAGCCAAAGCAGAGATACCTTGACTAATTACCATTTCAAATGTGAACTGCATAGGCCAGTTATTCCAAGTTCCTGGATAAACATGAGTTTTCCATCTAGTTAGATCCATGCCGTCTGTCTCTTTCACTGATTCACCAGTAACTATGTGGCAAACAAGTGACAGCCTCTTCTAGTGGCAGCATTTCTAGCATATTTTAACATGCAGGCAAAATATGTCTGTATCCAAAAATATGGACAGTCCATGTGGTTATGATGGGTCGGGGAAAAAAAATTAAATTAATTTTAAAAAATACATCTCTAAGAAAGTGATACTAAGTCACAAATGCCCACAAAGAAAGGATTGGATTCTCTCTATTCCATGAAGCTCAAGTTAGATTAAGTTCACCAAGACAGTCAAGCTGCATTAGCATGAAATCAGTATAAGGATCATGAATAGTATGCTGAAAAGCATTCTCTAAGAAGTTGCTCAGAAAGAGACAAAGAGAAAAGGCATCTCATGCCAGCAGAGGAGCAGCTCTTCAATAATTTTCCAGGTGTGAGTGGCAGGGAAGATCAGATGCACACATCTCTCTGCTGGCATTTGCTTGACTCCAAGACCTACCAGTAAAGTGTGTGCAAAGAAGTTTCAGATGACTTTTTATGTTCGGTCTTTTCTCAGAATTTAAAACCATGAAGAAGGCATATTTGCCCGTCTGAATACATGTAAGAGAGTGTACAGAGACCCAAGCTACAGCTCAGGCTGCCCAAGGGAAGGAAGATGAGTGAATGGCCTGTGATAGAACAAAGGACTGCGTAGTGACCAGAGAGCTTGTTTATGGAGAGCTCTCCAGAATTGGGCAGCTCTGTAACAGCTGTGTCTTCTTGCTTCCCTTTTCTTTTCTGCCCAGATAATCTGACCTGTCACTCAGGTCAATACAGCAGAGTAATGTTGGCCCTTAGAACACGTGCACAGCAGAATATCCCAGCTCTTTCATTTTCAGAGAAAGCTGTTAATAGGTCTGCCTCTCTCACTGAGGCACCCTAACAAGTTCTTGTCTAAACTGTCATTAATGTTTTCACTTAGATTTCCACATTAAATTGGCAGCACTTCTAAGGCAAGTGTTGTCGTCAGGACTTACAGGGGAAGCACTGAGACTTTGCATTCTTAAAAATAACTTAATGATCTCTGGGGTCAAGTTTTTAGATTCCATTTCTCCCTGTTCTCCCAGCAGAAGCCCCATGGGATATCCAGGCACAGAAATATACAGAAAGATATGACAGAGAAAATGGGGAGTGGTAAAAGTATGCCTAGACAGCAGTGGTGTATGCAGAGAGCTGGAGTGGAAGAATGTCCTTTGCGGCACTGTTCAGAATGAATATGAATGAAGCACAATTACATTGTTCAGGGGCAGAGACAAGACCACTGCAGTGGTTGGGATAAAATGGTGAAGGGAGCACATGGAAAATTCTTAGACTTATGTAGGTGTGTAATAGACTGAATCTTTGGGACATTTATGATAAAGAAACTACGAAACTTAGCCTGTATATGAGATTACAGAGAGCAATCTGAGCTGATCATGTTTCAGATTAAGAGTCTGATTAAAAGACAGAGATGCTACCAAACAGAACAAATGTAGGTGCTCTATATTAGACAGTGTGATGTCTACTCGTCATCAATGGGATAGTTCAGAATATGAGGTTGGATAAGAGAAAAGAGATGAGTAAATGTACTATATAAAGATATGTAGGGCAAGAGAGAGCTCCATAGAGGGATGGGTGGTACTCTCATACAATGGTACTTTTTCTCAGTGGGGGGTAAAATCCAGGAGCAAAAATCTACTGAGATGGATTTACTGTAAATGCAGTGTACTGTTAAAATACATTTGCAGCTCAGTTAAGTTTTTGCTGTTAGTTTCCCCATAAATTCTTTTGACTACTAGTAATGTTCTGAATTTAGTTCAGTTTTGCTACTTTTCTGAAGGGAAGTCACCAGGAACAAGCTGCAAGAAGCTGCAGAAGGCCACATAGATTTTCCCTTATATCAGAGAAATTTAATTTAAATTATCTGCCAGCTTCAATTAATTAAGGAACCTTCAAACAGCCACTCATATGTCTTATTTCAGATGTGATATTATTTGGGAAAAGGTAATTTTTCCAAGAGAATAAAAAGCAGTGATAGTCTGTTGACATGATTCTAAGTAGTGGAAAAGAACATTTCAAAATTACAAGTATGTGACAAAAGGTAATTTTATTTCACACTAAATCATATTAACCAATATTTCTCTGCCTTCAATGCATTGAAACTCTTCATGATGAAGACTGGACCTGAAATGAAGAACAAAATAAGAAAGCTCTGGATATTTTTCGGCTTACCTTTTTCCCCACAAGATTCATAATCTTCTTCTCTAAATCTTTCCCAGAGCTGAAAAGCAAACTGCTTATTCCTAACATGATGCTGCTATTGGCCTCTCTTTGTGATTTCTCTTTTGAACTTTTGCAGTCATTCCTTTCCTCCTCCATGTCACTGAATTTTTTCCTCAACTCCATTTTTCCTTTATTATTGCTATTTTTTGGTTGCAGTTGTTTTAGTGCCAGCTTGAAGAAACAAGGCTGGTATTGTCTTTTAAAGACTGGGAAGTTAGTATCTATTATAATCTCTCCATAACTATAACTGCATTTCCACAGGTTTTCTATCTCAGTGTCATCAGGTCCGTCATTCCTGAGAAATGGATCAGACAAGGAAGGTGATCATTTCAGGAAGGTGATTATTTCAGAAGAAGAGGAGGGAAGTAGCTGGGGAAGTACCATTAATCCGCAGAAAAGGGCCAACCCTATCAGATTAATCTCCTGCTCTATGAAGAGCAGTGCAGGGTAATATACTCAGGATGCTGGCAAGGAGACAGGCATCTGTATTTTGAACTAATGAAGTCCTATTAAGATCTATGTGCTTGGAAGTGTTCCTGGAGCACTGTAGCTAAGCACGGATCACGGCAGCCCGGTCGTCATTCAGCAGAACGCGGGCGCCTGCCCCGCCGGCTCAGATACAATAAGGCAGCTTTTCCTAAGCAGATGTGCCTGAGACCTCAGGGGCATCAAAGCGCCTGAGATTCCTCACTGCTCTGACAATCTGGCAGCGGATCTGTTTGGCACAGGGCGCCACAAAAGTCAGTAGCAAGCTTTTGAGTTGTTTCTCCCTTCCCAACACCATATTGCTCTCAATGTCTTTCAGTGAGATGCAAAAGGAAAAAAAAAAAAGGAAGGGTCAGGCTGAGAAAGGAATGTGATAAAGAGCTGGTTATGGCCTTCTGTACTGTTGTCACTTGACACTGCAGCTTCCTAGAGATAGCGCAATTATGGGTAGATGAATCTTCCATGTGTCTGGAGTGAAATGTCCTGTGGGTAGTGGATTAAATAAATAGTCATTACCACTCTATAGACTCAGAGAACACTGATATCTGCCTATACCACCCAAACCAGCCCCAATGGGGGATTATGAGTCACAAATACTCTTTCAGCACTGATAGTGTGTTAACTTCTGAGAAATGAACATATGTTTTCTTATCTAGTATCCACATACAGATGTCGATTGTGTGGGTGGCTTCAAGGGCAGCTTAAGGACAGTCCTAAATCTCAAAACTCTGCAATAATGGACAAAAAAAAGAAAGGGAAAAATAAAAGGTATTTTTAGGTTATTGTCACAGCTGTAGCATAACACTATAGGAAATCTTTATGTTGGAGTTTATCTGCATTATTTATTGTTTTCCATCAGCTTTGCTGACATTTTCTTCTCCACTCTTTCAGTCAATATGAGTCATGAGGAGAAAAGGACAGGTCTAGTACACAGGGACACTTACATGAATCTATGAATTTCTTCCATGTTATATTTCCTTCTTTTCTTCCTTTGAAACTTGAGTTGAGCAAGTGTGCATGAATCTCACTTCATCCTATCTCAGACTTACACTATAGAGAAAAAATTGAAAACTAATTACTCATGAGAATTAAATTTCTTTTTTATATTAAAATATGAACCATTTTTTATTTTAAAAAATCCAAATTCTTTTTCTGCAGGGTCAGCACTTTATCATTCCCTAAAAAATATGGTATTTTCAAATCTTTCAGTTTCCATTATTCATTTCATTTTACTGTGTCAAAAAAGGGAAGAATTTTGTCTCTTCTTAGACCATTCAATACTATTAGGAATGAAATATCCCCTCTCTAATGAACAATCATGTTCTGCTTTATCATGATCATTCTAGTTCTTTAATACTGTTCACGTGGTGCAATAGTTCTGTTGCAGTTGAGGAAGCTAATGAAGCGCAGACTACTGGGGAAAAAATACAGCAGCACTGCATCTTTTCCTTGCCACTAGCCCAGACTTTCCTCAGCAGTGAGACAGAAAAAAGGGAATGGGGAGGACCTGGAGGAGAAGCAGGAGCAGTAACATGACTGGCTATTCCAGGCAGACCATGACTAAAATCATGGGCTGATAAGAATGCACACAATTTGAGGTATAAATTCCCTCCTTTCCCAAACACCATGAGATTTCATACCCCAGGAAGAGTCTAGGTGCTTTATTTGTTTTAGTGACAGTGAAAAATAGAAGAAACTGTAGCTAATATTCAAGAGACATGATGCAAACATGCCCGGTGATAAGTTCCCTGACTTGTTTCCTATTACTGTATTTAAATCCCGTATAAACTCGAGGATATTTCTGCAGTGTATGACAACAAATATTTGTTGGTCAACAGATGACCCCTGCTGGTGTGAAAAAGTAAAAAAAAGAAACACACCAAACGATAAATTCTAATAAAAAACACCTCCTATTTATTATTTTTCCAGCCTCCTTTGTGTATATTTGCCTTTGGTTTGTACTTCATTTTGATTAATCATGTAACTCTACCAGGACTGTATCTCTTGAGCCTGTTTGCCAAAAGAAAGGATGTTGTTGATTCTTATACTTCCATCCATAATCAACCACATGCTATTAATTTATCTATAGCATCTTCTCATTTCTGCTCCATGTGTCCAAAAATTTTCCTCTGATCATTTGCAAACAAGTTCCTGAGGATCTTCTGCTTATTTGGAATAGGTGATTATAGCAGCAGATTCTCTTTTCTGTGCTTCTGCACAATTCAGATTTTTATCAGTAATGCCATCATTACTAGTATGCTTCTTTTCCTGTTTTCTCCTGATCATTTGACTTTGAACCAAAATATAACTTTTACAACAGTTCACAAAAAATTACATTATTTGTCTGGCGTACCCATTATCTACCTTTATCCATGATCCCTTCATCTTGTCAGGAACAGTCCCTCTATTTTTCAGTTGATATGATCATCACAGTTCTACAAAGCTGCACTGTCTTCTCTTGGCAATTCACTCAATAATCCTAGTCCTCTCTCCAGCAAAATGGGAATGTAGAGAAAGGGTTTGAATGAGGATTCACATCAATACAATGATAAGGCTACTTTCTTGTGTTTCTTTATTGAACTGTACGATGTCAGTCTAACAGTTCAGATCAGATGTGCATCTGAAATCACAAAGCACATTTTACTTTTAATTTACATACAATTTGTAAATCACATTTTTAAATATATGTGGTATTGAACAAATTTCTAGAAATCCCTCAATCAGTAATTTGTGCTGCTCTTTGTGCATTATGACTCTCCCAGATAGCCAGGAACAAACTTTCTTGTATGCATATTTACCTAAATTGTCCAAGACAGATATTTCTAATGTAGGCCCACTGGAGCTGTGCAGCAGTGTGCTGTCATCTCTTTGGGTGGGAGGTTCCACATTCAGCATTCAGATACTGGAAAAGTTCTGCCTGCAGCTTTCTCCCAACCCTCCTCTCACTGGTCAGCAGCTTTTGTGACAGTTCAACTCTTGTCCCTAAAAGAGAGCAAAATTTTTTTAAAAACACCCTTATTTGCCTCATATAACTGTTAAAAATCTTGTCACTTTGGATTACATTTTATCTTGCCTTCCAGCTTCTTGTAAAGTTTAAAAGTACAAGTTCCTTACAGAAAACTTTGTGCACCTGATAATACATCCCAGAATTTTAATTCCTTCCTTTTCATTTCTTCTTTCTATTTCATTTAAGTGTTGCCATGTTAGTCTCCAGCAACATTTTTGCCTTAGGGAATTTCACCTTAATCACATTCTGGTTGTATTAACTCTGTGTCTTAAATAGGAATGTTTTTTCAGTCCTCTCCTCTGGCACACAGAGCTGTCTCAGTGCATCCATTGCAAGGTGTAGCCTCTTCTGGAGTCAAGGTATTATTTTTCTATGTTTTTTCAGGAAAAAATTAGCATCTAGGGAAAGTTTTATTGAGATCACCTCTCTGGGATAAAACTCCTTCTATGGCCTTTAAATTAGATGCTAAAAGTGAAATCAAAAATGAAACAAATAAATAATGTCATCTTTACATTTTTAGTGTGTGCTTTATACTTGTCATTCTGTGGAAAGTTTTTCTGCACTTAGGCACATGCAAACACAAAACTGGAACTGGTTTGGGTTAAAGCTTTTTTTTTTGGTTGGTTGATTTGCTTTGTTTGTGCTTGTTTTGTGTTTTGTTTGGTTGGCTGTTTTTTGTATTGACTCTTATTTCAAACATTAATATTGAGGTCATGAGGTCTTGTGTACTCTATTTCAGGAAATGGCTTGTCATTAATTTGATTTTTGTTGTGGCCTGATGACCTCCATAGTCTCAGTAAGGCTTGCAAGCAGGACTGAAGTGGGGCCCAAGGGCCCATATAAAGGAGAACATGTGGAATGAGCTTCAGTTTAATGTATAGAGGGCTGCATATGTATATGTTTTCTGAGAGACAAAATTCAGAACTGAAGTGAAACTTTCATTTAGAGGGAGAAGCACTGAAAGATTTAAAACCTGGTACCTCTGAAAATTCGTCCTCTTCTTCATGTCCTTCTTCATGTCTTTCATCTTTTTAAATTAAATAGTTAAAAGAGTAATTAGCAGTAACGTATCGACACAGAGGTGCATTTTTTTTAATAGTTTGGCTTTGGTTACATATTTTCTGCCTGGCTCAATGTATAGGATTCCTCATTTATACATTATTTTTATGAAAAAAACCCTATATATAAGAAAAAGGCAGAAGTTTACCATGTAGTTAAAGCACTAGAAAGGAATTATTTCAGACTGAATCTCGCTGATGCTACAGGTTTTCTCTGTGACCTTGAGCAAATCACTTAATCTCTCTGTACCTCTGCTCCTCATTTATTTTTTAAAGGATGGTAATACTTCTTCTGTCTCTGTATTTACATTGCAAACCCCTTTTACTCTGTGCTTTATATTATTCTTGTTGCAATAAAGATCTTATCTGAGAATTCTTATTATAGAGTTGCTTTTTTCTACATAAAAAGTAATATATTCTGTATGATTAGTTATTCTACCAGGTAGGTTGTTCTGAGCTGTGACCTGGCTGTGTAAGGAGTTATTATTATTGCACCGGAAGTGTTTCAGAGACCAAGTCAGACTCAGACCTTCAGCGTTGCATGGCTCTTTTATCAAGAGATGGTGGGCTGAAATTAGGAAGCTTTCCCTATAGCAATCAAATAAATGTGCTTCAGAATGGCTATTCAACCACGCTTGAAGAAAACCAGTTTGGAATGACCTGCCTCTGCACCTTTAAACCCAGCCAGCACTGGGACAGGCAGCCTACATGAGTGCTGCCTGCTAGGAATGGTTTCCAGCTTGTATTATCTCCCTGACTGTACCTTGGATTCTTAAGAGAGCTTTCTGGGCCAAAAATTTAACAGCATAGGCAAGACAAAGAAATGTTTTCAGGCTGTGTTTAGCAGTGGCCAGTCAAACCTTGCACTCTCACCGAAAATTCTGCTTCGGTATATAGTTTCATGCCTATAATAATCTATCCCAGTCCTGCTTTATGTAAATCCTAAGGCTGGAAAAGAAGAAAATGTGCTGCAAAAGAAGCTTTGCTGTAGTAAAACTTGAGAAATTTGATGTCAAAAATTGTTCAAACCAAGTCTAGCCAAAGTTTGGAAAAAAATGTTTCTGTTCAAACTGCTCCATAATACAGTAAACACTCCCTCATAAAGAGAATAAGACTTTGGATCAGTATTTCAGCTGACTACAGTTTATTTTTATGAATTTTGTATCAAGAGGATCCATTTGGTGATGAGAGCATTCTTTTGGGTGGGTAGGTAGACAGAATGGCTTTACCCCTCCTGAGCCAGTGAAGGGATTGGAACTTAATTGTTCTGTGTATCTACAAGAAAGCTCAGAACTGGTACAGAATGAAGAACCATGTCTTCTTTGACTGTGCTCTGAAAGGAGGAGCTGATCTTTCTTCTCAGTTCATGTAAGAATATATCAGGAATCCAGGTCTGAGTCTCCTAAAGACATCTGCAGTCAGAACACAAATGGAATGTTTGAGGAAGAGTCAAACTAAAGACAAACAATTTTACTCAGCACTTCTTCTACCTTGCCTAGGAACCTCCTGGTTAAACCCCCTTGGCATAAGCTCATGTCCTTTTTGGCCTGACTGCCCCATAACTATAGTATTTGAAGCAATCCTCAAATATGGGATTAAAATGATCTCTGGAACATATCAGGAAAAGAAATTTAAATATCTGCTTTGGTATTGCTAAAAATTGGGGATGTACACATGCTTGTTTCAAGGGTGACAGGTTGTGTCCCATCAGGTTTTGTGGTGATGGTCAAGGCTGGTGTCATGCAGGTGAGGAGCTGAAGTGTTTCTCCGTGGAACAGACCAGACTGGGGCCAAGCACAGACACAGCTGATAGAATACACTGATGCTGAAAAATCGTTATTGTGCCCACTGCAGCTACCTGCTTCTCAGGTCTGTCATAATTGACTTGCTGGCATGGATCAGGACATGTTTTTTAGATTTCTCTCCAGCATACACTCTAACAATCATAGAGACAGAGTAAACATGCCTCCATAAACTGTACACAGGACCTGCAAGCCTAAGTCCTGGTTACTGGAGCCTTACTTGACATCAGGGCATTTAAATCTCTGTTGAAATCTAACTCTATCTGATTGCAAAAGGCTAGAAATCTAAACATATTTACCTAACAGGATATCCTATTACGATATTAACTTCTACAGTCAAGACCTACATTGTGGCTATCTGACAGCCCTAGTAATGGTGATGCAGCTGAACTGTCACTTCCAGCATTATCATCCTACCCCAGATACATTGCCATGTGGGACTGAAAAACAGTCAAAAAAAAAAGAAGTTTAACTACTTATTTTGCAGTTTTGCAAAGATTTTGCAAGTGTGGCTTAATCAGCCGCAACACCTGATTAAACAGTATCCTGCATATTACTTTCTGATGAGTGTTTTATGTGCTCTTGTCTCTACAGACTGAAGAAGTCCTGAAGATTGATGGAGGGCCATGCTATTCAAACAGCAGGCGTTGCTGAGACAGAAGCTCTTTGTGCTAGGCAGCCTTGCTATTGGAAGTCTCCTATATCTAGTTGCCAGAGTTGGGAGTTTGGATAGGTAAGTAATTAAGTAGCTGCTCTCTTATTTAGAATGGGCTAAGATTGTCAGAGTTTTTTCTTCAAGGGTCTGATTTCTTTCAATCTTTTTTTTTTTGGTTTGCCTTTTTTCTTTTTTTTTAGAGTCTACTCATATAGGAAGACAGAAAGTCTGGATATTTTAATAATGGTTTTCATTATTTATTCCTACCCTTTGGAGAAGAGAGTAGGAAAATAGTCACAGTCATCCTTGTCAAAGTTTTTCTGTCCGTCCGTTTGTATTCTGAGCACACTGACACTTGTTTTCAGAGAAGAAATAAACCATCCAGTAAAAATGTCATTACAGTAGCTCATTTTGCCTGTGTACATCTATGTGTTGACCTCTAGTTTCAGCAAAACAGTTATGATGTATTTATACATCTCCTTTTCTAAATTTGTGAGCAAGCAATTAATGTGCTACAGTGGTAGTTAAAATTAAGTATGAGCCTGCAGAGCAGCTCGTCAAGTTTTGAATACTATTTCATTTGAAAGATTGCTTCAGGGTTTGAGAATTTTAACTATGTTAATTAGCTGGTATTTTCTGTAGCTGAATGTGCTAAATAAGTGGGTTTTCTCTGCAAATGATTTCCTGGAGAGTAGTTGAAAACACAGCAGAGAAAATCAAAGAGTGTTTGGTGCTTCTGACCAGGCTGAATTTTGACTGGTTTTTGACAGTGCAACAGTAGTGCTACCTGCACTGACACTGCTGTTCCTGTCAGCTTTGAAATGGCCTGGGATTGCTGTGGTAGGTGCTACACAAAGGCAAAACATATTAAAAAAAAAAATAAAACACCCAACAAAAAAAGAAACCAAAAAACCCCACAAACTCACAACAAAGAAAATAAAAAGAAAGCTGTTTCAAAATAATGAATAAAAAAGAAAACCTATAAGGTTTCCAGAAGCTGGTAGACAATTTGCAAGTGTTAATGCTATATATATACATATTCCTGTCCTTCTTTTAAATGATGCAACATATTAGTGAGTTTCAAAATTTTCACACAATGCTTTGTGACTGTACAGTAGTTGGAATGTGAAAACTTAGCCACCTACTGTCCATTGCTAGGTAATAGTGGGCTCCCTTGGTGGTCACTGGGTGTCTTCTTCAGCTCCTCAAATCCACTCTGAAAGAAGGAGACCATGTACTTATCTAGGACCCAGTGCATTGCAAATTAAGCCCTGGTATTTATATCTTTCCTCTGGTAGTCAAACCATCTCTGATGCTTCAGAAGTAGAAACTTCACTAACACTAATGTAATTCTGTAAATGGAGGTAGAAAATCTTACTGGTCCCTGCAAAAGTATATTTTATGCTTGGAGGTGTGAAATCTAATTAACCTTCTCCTATTATCTATGCTTGCACATCTACAGAATTTACTGATGGCTATAAAATTATCTCGCCACAGTATTTGACTCGCTGACCTCCTGCGACAATGAATTCTGCTGCTTTCATGTATAGTGTTGCCAATGGCAGTAAAATTCAGTTTTGTTCTCTTACTTTGCCCAATGTGAAGCATACCACACTCCTAAAAAGCAGTCCTGTGTGTGGACTTGTTATAAAATAGAGAGAGAAAAAAGTACTAGAAAGGACAAGACACAGATGAATTAACTAGAAACATTCTTCTGCTTCATCTTTGTTGAATCTCTCAGTACAAGGATGCTGAGCGGCTTCAACAGAGTTCGGAATAGCTAATTGTTCAGGAAGAAATCCAGATTCATTTATGCTTAATTTATGCTGATCTAATTTGAACAAGATAACTGGGGATGGCTCATTTTTAATAGCCTCAGATTAGGCTCACCAATGGCAATGTCTTGAGTTTCCTTGGGCCCAAAGGGAAATTACCACTAGTTTATCTGATTCATTGAGTCATAAAATCTGATAAGATGAGCACTTCCCTCCAGGGAAGGCCACCTTCCTTCAGCTCCTGAGTGCATGGATCTGTTTCACATGTGTAAGCTCAAATACATTCTGTGGCAATTTTGAGAATATCTGGATTAGTCTTGGAGTTACCTGACTCCCTGATTGGCAGTACCAGGAGCCCCCACACCTGATTTCCATGCTACACACTATTCCTGACTAAACCAGGCTTATAATCTTTTGCTGCTGTGACACCTCCATTGGAAGAAAATTAGCAAGTATTCTGGGTCAAGTGAGACAGCTCATTAAGATTGCCCAGACCTACTTCAGCAGTTTTGAAACTTTTCAGAAATACAGTTCCCACAGATGAATTGCTTTATGGCAGGTTTTTTCAAGAGTAATTGTGGAGTTTTAATGTAGAAGCTTGAGAAATTGCCTGTTTTGTTAGAGCAACTCAGTGAGATAATAAGTGCCATATACTCTTTCTTAGCAAAGAATTGATATTTAATGGGAAATTGACTCAGGCAATCAAGAATATTAGCATGTTGCAACATAAGAGTACATAGTTGCATCTTGGATTAAACTATGGGGATCTGGCCTTTACTCACCACTGCCAAGATCTTTCAGAAGATACTTTTTTATTGTTTAGAGAGTAGAATCAGGGGGAAAGAGTAAAAAAACCCCTGAAATATAAAGGATGAGGAAGGACTTCTAACAGCATTCAATCCTTTCCCTTAGGCTAGAGGATATCTTGAGTATTTATTTATTTTCAAAGGAAACCACCCTGTTTGACAAGCTGTTGTGTTACACTGAAGGCAGTGCTAGCTGTCTTTTTGAGCAAGAGATAAAATTAGTTGAGATGGGTCTGGAACTGCTGTTGTGGAAACCTCTTTGCTTGAAAACAAATAACAAATACACAGAAGGAGAGGGAAGAGAACAGAGACAACAATTGTAGCTTCTGTTTCTTATGCTTTTAACTGCCACCTCGCTGATGCATTAAGACTCTCACCAGCCACACCACAGTCTGACCAAATTATAGCATTGTTAAGACATTTCTTCCCTTTTTTTTTTTTTCCTCCCAATATGGGCATGTTTGAATCAGCATTTCAATGATTCAATCTTTGCCACCCAGTCAGGATTTTCAGTAGATGGCAGAGAGCAAAGGGATAGAAGAGGCTAGAAACTTGAGAAAAGAAATAACAGGAGCTCACTTTTCATCACACTTTCTAATTAGTCTGCAGGACTTAGCTAGAGCTCGTGAACCCAGCAATGGATTGTTTCTTCAACTGTGTCTGGACAGGCTGTATCTCTCAGTGTCTGGATAATCAAGGAAACAGCTAACAGGTCAGCCAGGGGGATCAAACTTACTTTGTCCCAACCATCCATTGTCCTAGAATCAGTGTCAAATTAGAGACCCCAACAAGCAGTGATGGATGGAAAACCTGCAAAGAAATAAATAATTATGTCCTGAAAGCAGGGTTTGAATAATATATAGTAAATGAGTGAGGGACCACATGCTGAGAAACTACAATAAATACTGAATACGTAAACAGCTATTAATGAGCATTCCCCATCTGGTATACTGGCTAAGGCAGAGGTCCCATGAAAAATAATAGCATGTGACTATGTAATTTAAGAACTGTATCATAATATATGTGCACAGCAAGCTCACACTAAAATTGCCGAGGCAACCTTTGTTCTTACATATCCTTAATTTTGGAGAGCATGGCTCCAAAAAATTAGTAATAATATTTTTTGTAAGACCTTGGAAGCTCTCTGTACACAACAATTTAATTTTCAGTGAAATATTGGCCTGTATAATGTTCAAAGTGCTGATTTGAGAGTGGAGATGAAAGTTTATTCAGGTTTGTGTAGAAGTAAAGTTTTAACATTTTTTTTTACTGAACCACTGAGCCAGTGGTATCAAATACAGAATGAAAAATTAGAAAGTGAAAAAGAGGGAAAATAATTGTAGCTGAATATAAAATAATAGTACAAAAATGCAGTTGCAAAAGAAGAAATAATAAAACACAAAATAAGGTTCAGTGGGAGGATACAAGAGTGAGTAAAAGAAAATCGTTGATGTAACAATGCAATAAATGCATTTTTAAAACCCTTCCTGCTATTCTTTTTGTACCTTGCTAATCTTATCTGAATCTGAACCTTGGACTTTCTGGTTCTGACTGGCAGAAAAACATTGGGCATATTCTAACGAGGAGGAGAAATATTGAAAGGTGATGCATAGAAAGCTGGTTTTCATCCCTTTTCCTCCTCTTCACTAAAAAAGCCATCTCTGGATAAACACAATGGAAAGCACAGAAAAGACTTCAGGCTAAAATAAGAAAAGGGTAGGAAAGAGATTACTTAAATGAACCGGATTTTCAGAACAAAATGTCCAGATATAATCTTAGAATGCTTTAAAAACTGCCAAACCCATCACAAAATAATGAGAAATGTGGAAGTGTAGGCAAACTTCAAGAAGACCCAAGAACAGTAATCATAGTTTCTATGCTGTCAAAGGGCAGACAGGTCAAGTAAGAAATTTCCCAGCTAAATCAGAGGAAAAAAACAGATTAAATAATTAAAAATTTGCAAATTAATTAACCACTGGCAGAATAAAATAAAAGTTGAAAGATGGGCTGTTGCCCTGAATTTTCTGCTTTCTGTCTTTGTGCAGAGGTTTCTCACACAGTTTCATGAGGTTTCTCACACAGTTTCATGCAAACAATGTGTATTTTTAGAATGTTTACATAGTTCTTCTCTGAGACAAGAAATGATTGATGGTCATGTCCACCATCCAGGTTGGAGACATGGCGTTCTGTGTAGCCAATCTCTGACCTTTATACAAATGCATATAAAATGGAGTCAAATTTTGAATAAAGGTTGTTGTTCCCTTGATCTGCTGCTGTGTGAGCCTCATCTTTCTGTCCCTAAAGTTGGGACACGCCCAGCCTCAACGATCACAATGGGAGCATCACAAAAATATTCCCAAGAGCATGATTCCCTTATACATAAAACTTACCTTGAGAGATATCCTTTTTTTACAAGTACCTCTTATTTTACTTGCAGACTGCAGCCCCTCTGCCCCATCGATGGCCGTTTTGGACCCCGTGGCCAGGACGAAATCCCGTTGCGAGCCCTGCAGTTCAAGCGAGGTCTACTCCATGAATTTCGGAAGGGCAATGCCACCAAGGAACAAATTCGACTGCACAATCTGGTTCAGCAGCTTCCCAAGGCCATTATCATTGGGGTGCGGAAAGGAGGCACCCGAGCACTACTGGAGATGCTGAACCTTCACCCTGCAGTGGTCAAAGCTTCTCAAGAAATTCACTTCTTTGACAATGATGAAAACTATGCCAAGGGGATTGAGTGGTACCGGAAAAAAATGCCTTTTTCTTACCCTCATCAAATAACAATTGAGAAAAGCCCCGCGTATTTTATCACCGAGGAAGTACCTGAAAGGATTTACAAAATGAACTCATCTATCAAATTATTGATCATTGTCAGGGAACCTACCACAAGAGCTATTTCTGATTACACTCAGGTGCTGGAAGGCAAGGAAAGAAAGAACAAAACTTACTACAAATTTGAGAAGCTGGCTATTGATCCTAATACCTGCGAAGTGAACACTAAGTACAAGGCAGTGAGAACCAGCATCTACACAAAACATCTGGAGAGGTGGTTAAAATACTTCCCAATCGAGCAGTTTCACATTGTGGACGGAGACAGGCTCATCACAGAACCATTGCCAGAACTCCAGCTGGTTGAGAAGTTCCTAAATCTTCCTCCGAGGATAAGTCAGTACAATTTATACTTCAATGCCACCAGAGGGTTTTACTGCTTGCGATTTAACATTGTCTTTAACAAGTGCCTGGCGGGTAGCAAGGGACGCATCCATCCAGAGGTGGATACCTCTGTCATTACCAAATTGCGCAAGTTCTTCCATCCTTTTAATCAAAAATTTTACCAGATCACAGGGAGGACATTTAACTGGCCCTAAACTAAACTTCATACAACACTTTCTGTTGCACCTGAGGCATGCAGTGGGATGTCTCTGCTGAAATATGCACTTTTCATAGGTACGGCTAGCAAAGTAACTTTTTTCATGCATACATGTACATAATGCAGTGTGTGACCAAATATACGGTGGGATCGATTTTTTCTACAGAGTAGTAAACTAACATAAATTTACTGTCAATATAGTTGCATCTTTTAAGATATAATGATAAAGGGAAAGGAGGTATTTAGGGAAACAAAGTCAGACACTGTTAAAAGGGTCAGTGTTCCTCTCGCTTAGTGAAGTGTTTATGTGACATACTTATTGATCTAAGCAGAACATTCATTTATGCCATGAAAATTCTTGTCAAAAGTCTGTAAAGCTGTGAGAAAGCATAATCTTGAGGTTATATTTGGTATGTGTATTGCTAAAGGAATACTGACACTTTAAACACAGTGCTGAATTTTTACAATGAGAGTGAATAGTACTATTTTCTTATTATTTTAAATTAATATCTTATCTCATACAAACTACATTGTTTTAGAGTTCCTGTGGTGAGTTTGCACTATTGTTTTATTGTATGGACCATAGTGTCACTTGTAGCATGTCAATCATGTGTCAAGAAAAGGTCAAATAATTTTTTCTTCTATACTTGTGTGTCGACAAAGCTAAACATGGTGTACATAGTGTACAATGTTTGTAAATACTGGTTTCACACTAAGTAATTCTATTTTGTAAACTGAATATGGCTATTTAATTTATTGTGAAAATTAAATTTATTGTGGTATTTAAAAATGGAATGGATTAAAATTACCTATATGTGCAATGGCTTTTCACCTTTGCTTGATGTATGTCAGTGTGGTCCCTTACCTCAGACAGATCATATGTGTGTGAGAGAGAGATTTGCTCAGGTAAGCTTGGTTTTTAGACACTTGAGAAGACTGATACGTGTGGCAAAGCAGTGTATATTAAAAAGCTCATCCTTCTAGGAATCTGGTGTAATGCTTGCCTCAAAACACATCGTTGCTGTTCTGTTGTGGTGCATTGCTAGAATTAATTCAGTTGCCCGTGAGGCTAAAGCATGACTGTAAAAGCCTACTGTAAACAGGTATATTGAAAAAGCAGGGCCCTCATTAAAGAAAAAAAAAAAAAACAGACAGATGAACAAAACTAGAAGAAGGGTTTTGGTGATTTCATCACCAAAAGGTGCTGATGCTTCAGAAATCATAGAAAACAGTTGTTATGCCTTCCCTTTCATCTAGGAATGCATGGATCTGCTCTGAAGAAAACAACCACAGTATTATTATTATGGGGATAAACATATAGCTCATATTTCCATTCAAAAAGTGACAAGAAATTAGTTCAGGAAATAATTATTTTCATGCCTAATGCGATGCATGGCTCTTAAAGATTCATACGGAAAAACAATGAAAGCAAATGAAAAAATATTTTAAAACAAGAAGAAAAAAATAAAGAAGTGAAGTAAAAGGAAAAATCCCAACCATTTTAAAACCACCATCTAGAGATTGACAGGGACAGAAATTTTGGAAGGTGTCCAGGACATCAGAATATTCTGGGCTGTGGCAGCAGAGTGGCCGGTAGTTCAGATTATAGTAAGATCAAGTGTTCCCCATGGGCTATTTATTTTGTTCAGTGATTTGGAAGCATTGGTTTTTGTAAATAAGTGTTTTTTAAAACTCTTCTGAGAGACTGCTTCTTGTCTTGCTGTATCTTTAATCATATGTGCTAACACTGTGAGCAGTGTGCCCTTTCTTCATGCTGCATCGGAGCTGTGCCAGCACAACACGGCGGAGCATATGTGAAATTCTCTGCAGTAGCTACAATACAACTCACTGTTTTCCTGTATAAGAGCCATTTATCTTGCCTACTTCCAGACAAAAAGACAAATATTTAACTTATCTAATAGTATTCAACAGGGAGTTTTTATCCAATTTAACCTTTTCATGGTCTTCAGGTGGGCAGACAGATTCCAGGCAGCTTTGGGTGATACTTTGGGTGATGCTTCATATAGCCCTGGCTACAAACTGGCTGAAGGCAGCGATGTATTTTCAATGGAAGGGACAAATAAGTTAGGTCAAAGTTACCTCCAAGCACAAAATATGCATTTGAAATTAATATCTCTCTGCATTGATCAGAAGAGGCACAGAGACTGTGATCTACCAGGCACGACTACGCACATTCCTATTAAACTCAGCTGGCTTAACTCCAGCTTATCATTTGCAATTTTGGAGAGACATGGATAAATTTAGGCTATATTTTAGACAAATCTGGTTCAAAAATGCACAGAATAATAGTCAGGAACAGCAGGGGAGGAAAGAAGGTTCAAAGGCATTATAATGTGTATTAAGAAAACTAAAAAAGCAGGAGACTGATTCACTTGCACTAAGCCTTCAATGCAATGTTGTCAAGTCTGTTTGACTTAACCCAGTGAAGAGAAAATTTCAAAACTGACTCATAATGCATAGATACAACACATCACCCAAAGCACTCTCCTAGGTTAATGGGGATTTCTCCTCAATGTTCATAACCAGTTTGTGAAGTCCTGACCTTTTTGTATTTTCCTCTTCAGGAGAAATTTCTGAATATGTCACTTCAACCTCTTTGCTTTGCTTCCCAAACTCTCAGTGAATCATTTATGTTCAAATTGATCATGAGTGTTCAGACTGGGAAGAGCATTCTTAGCTTGAGATTATGATTTCAGAGTGATGCACAGCTATATGAAGGTGCAGCTGTTAACTTGTGACGTTTAAGTTCTCTAAAGACATTGCATCTTTCCTATTTTCTGTATTCTAAAATTGCAGGCTCATGGCTCTGGTAAATGTTTGAATTAAAACAGCTAATATTTCTGTGTATTTTTATCAGATTGTCCCAGCTGCTATTTAAAATACATAGGACAACAATTTGCAGTATAAAGGATTATCAGAGATGAATTTGAAATTGTATTTTCAGGAAGTAGTACATAGGTAAATAAAGGACTGATATTTGGAGATCAGAGATACATTTACCATTAACCCACTATATTGTATTTTGTTCAGGAAAGTGGAACAGATATGATGGAAATGCATATACCCTATGTTAATGGATTTTTCTCCTTTTTCCACAATCTCTAAGAATAAAAGAGACATACCTTTTTTAGCAACATGTTTCATTATAATAGTCCAAGATTTTTAAAAGGTAATGGCCACAAGCTAAAAACACAGGACCACCATCTGAAAATCAGGAAACACCTTTTTACTGTGCAGGTAAAGCACTGGTATGGGTTGCCCACAGAAGTTGCAGATTTTCTGTCACTGGAGATATTAAAAAGCCATTTGCACACTGTCCTGGGCAACTGGTTTTGGGTGTCTCTGCTTGAGCAGTGGGGGTTGGATTTCCCTTCCAACCTCAACTTGGCTGTGACCCTGTGAAAAATCTCTCTATATCATTTAGTTCTTATTAAGTACTGCCCATTGATTCAGCGTTGTACAGACCACAGAGAAAGTGGAAGCCCAGTGTCACAAGCCAGTCCATCCACTGTTCAAACCCAGGGTATGGAAGCTCTACAGGGTACATATTTACTCCCTGGATAGCTGATCTAACTCAGGCTGGAAGTCTGTTCAACTTACTGGAACCCTGTGATGGAAGAAATCTTTTGGTAATGACAGTCCTACAGATCACTGCTGCTAGTCTTAGTACAGACTGAGAAGACTATAGAGACCAGGAAGTTCACAAAGGACCCTTCTTCATGAAAGGAAGGTCAGGAGTTGAATGTTACAGGGAGTGGTGTCTTTGCTTTCATTTAAAATGGGATAAAATGCTGTTTCTTTTCTTGTGTAAAAAACTTTCAGAAACCAGGTGTGTAGAAGGAGTGTACCATCCCACGGCAGTTTAAGTCAACCCAGCTCATGCCTGTCAGGGTCCCAGTCTCCATCCTCATACAATGTGCTCTTTCCCACTCCTTTGCACTGACTCTCATGATTACCTACCCCTTGCATGTGGAGCTACTTCAGTTCACTAGGCAGGCAGAAGACTAACCTGTTTAAAAAGATAAGTAATGTCAATAAAACTGTTCTGAATCAAAGCAAACATCTTTTCAAATCAGGATCTGTCGCTAGAAGTGGCCAGTAATTAATGCTTTGTGCAGGATATTACAAAGAAAACATGAAGACGATTCCATGCTCCAGTGGTTGGCAGTCATTGAATGTCTCCAGTGGGAGAGGACAAGCACAGATGTAACAGCACTGAGTGCCTTCCTCTTCAGCCAGAAACACCTTGAACTCACTGAAGTGGTGTTCCCAAGCAGTCGTCTAAATCCTCTTATGCTATCATTTTGCTAGAATAGATGTGCAAAGTGAATCAGAGAAATTTGGGAAGTACCTTTAAAATCTGATAATAAGTATAAAGATATTGTAGCAGAAGTTTTATCTTCCTTCCTAACTCACTTTGAAAATGCTATGGATTGCCTAATTAGTTGCTTGAAAAAATACTTGTTACACTACTTTATACTTATTGAAGATCCCTGAGAAGGCTTGGTCCTCAGATTTGTAAAAGACTGTAGAAACAGAAAAAATAATGATAAATTTCACTTTTGAAAGACCTCGCTTACAGAGAGAAGGACCTCAGGTATGTTATTAAAAGTGATTTTAATAGTAATCTCAGACATTTTTTCTTATTGTACTCTTCAATTCCAAGGACACCAACTCTCTACTTATCTACACTGCTGTTAGTTTTCTATTTAATTTAGAGTCTACCATGTAAAATTTACTTCACAGAGAAAAAAAATTAAAACTCAATAATATAGATCCAGTGAGCCTCAGATTGCATTATAAAGACTTAATTTTGTTACTGAAGGCTCATGCATATTAGTGAAACAGGGATGTGCCCAGACTAACCATCATCAGTGCCTATAAATTGATTTTTTTTCCTTTGTTTATGAGTTTCTTTGAGGAGATACTTTACATGTGATATTTCATAGCACTCTTCTAACAGCTGATCAGCTCTGGTTAATCTGTTCTTTAAAGACTGACTTACCTTCTGACAACTTTGAGACAGGCATAATAAACCATCTTCAGAACCACCAACTATCCCTAACTGCATTTGCATTCATAGAGAAAAGATTTTCAGTCCTTTCTGCAATAGTGCACTGATGAAAGAGTCAAGCCCTTAGAGAACATCCATGTGTTATCAATCTGGATACCAGCCTTTTTCCCAGGGCTTGAATTGACAAGTGCAAGGAAAGCACAGAAAAGACTAGAATGCCATCGTCCATCTGCTGCACTGTGCATAGCATATGGTAAATAAGATTATCTGCTGTTCTGAGATTCTTATTAAAACTGGCAGTAGCATGGCATGACTTTAGGAGCTGATGGTGACCAAGCTACTGGGCTCTTTTTAGTTTATATCTAGCTTACTTTCAGTTCAGCTTTGACTCCACTCAAGTTCTTATTAGTTTCAAAGTGTTTTCCTCCCAGTGCACAGTGATCCACAACTCTCCCTAAAATGTATGTCTTGTGAGACAGAAAGAGAAATATCAGCACAGGCTGTCATTGTCTTTGTCACTCTGATCCCAGAGAAGGGCTGTGGTACAAGGAATTTAACTCTGCTGATGTCCTTATGATTCCTACATGATTCCCTTACAACCTCCAAACTAATTTCCCCTCAGCAGCAGGGTTCACTAGTTTAGAGAGTTCATGCTTCTGTGAGAGCGTCCTGATTATTGATAATGGAATGAAACATCTGTATTTTGAACAGATTGTAGTCTTTTGATACTGCACATATACAGTACACATAATATACAGCAAAACATAGGATATGACAAGGAAACAATGCTACTTCAAGCCATCTGATGTTATGCCTCAGGCTTATTAAATAGACAAAAGGGAACATGACAGAATCATGCACATCTTACTCCTGGCCTTAATTGCAAACAACTGTTTTGTAATGTATGAGGTCTTTGCCATCCAATTCCTTGGCTGTTTCCTTCGATGAAAGACGTTACACTTCACTGAACTGTGAAGGCATCGTTTCCATTTCAAACCCATGGAGACATAAGAATTAATTTACAATTCCCTACTATATGAAAAAGAAGTTATACTCATTTCATAAGAGGTGAAACTAAAAGCAGCACTATTACTAACTTCATCTTCAGAAAATTGCTCCAGTTGTTGCAAGCTCCTCAGTAAAGCTCCACTGGTAATACAGCTTTATTGGAACAGAAAGAACCCTTTTTACTTTGGATGGCTGTGTAGCAGCATAGTGTCTTGAAAAGATGCAGCCCAAACCTATAAGTTTGGTGAAGTGAAACCATCATTGTCTTAAAAACTCCACATTTGGTATGCATTGAAACAACCAGCCTGTACCAAGGAGATTAAGGAAATAATAATGTATTTTTCTTTTTTTTTTTTTTTAGTGGATGGTAAGGCTAGTCTTCCAAGAGATAGCCACAAGTAATTATCCATCAGTAGTAATTAGCAATGCATATCCCATACAATGGGAAGCTCCTCTTACACCTTCAGGCTCATTTCAATCAATTTGCTCTGAAGTGCCCCGAGAATTAACTGGAGAAGAAACTTCCACTCAGTGCTGATTAGGTGAAAAGTCTGGCTATATTTCAGTCCTGGGCTCTAAAGCTGCCACCTTTATACAAGTGGTCTGCCCTGGCACAATGGTCTGCCATCTTATCCACTGATAACAAAAGGAAAACAAGCAGGGCTAGATATACAGGCTCATTTATATTCAAGATCCAGCAAAATTTCCCACACAGGCTTTATTTTAAAATGTTGTCAGTTGTATGTTAGTTATGCTTTTAAGGTTGAAGTTGAGTATTTCATAGCTGACATGTTCATTTTTACTTTTGACTCTTAAATATTAAAAGAAATCCAGAATATAGTTATGCAGACATTTTCTCAAGGCTTAGAGCTACATAAACAATTCAGATTTCTATTTTAAATCCATTTTAGTGGATTAGAATACCAATGGCACAAAATACTAAGTTACTTGATCAATAAAAGTAGTGGCAATGCATTTTTATGTTGCATAAAATAGTAAAAATAATCACTGGAGTACATTAAAATGGTAGGTACCATCTCTTCCTGGATGTTCCTAGGTGTAAGCCTACAAGACTCTTATTAACAGTTTTCTTGTTCAACCCCAAAAGTGCACTGAGTTACACCTAAAGGCTGTTCCCACTTGCACATAGTTAGGATATTCTTTGAACAAATTTCTTTGTCTCACTTTCATGTGAAACCATACCCAAGGTCTGCAAGTAAGCAGCCAACTTAAACTCATCTAAGCCTGCACAGGGAAACCAACACTGCCACTGTTTCCTGTACAGAGATGAGACCAGGTCCTCTGCAACATTTCATCTCTGAATAGTGAATTACAGGGTGCAATTGCATTGTAGGTGTTCACAGGGCATAGGGAAACCTAAGCACTCTAACTAGTTTGGTCAAGAGCTTGGGTGCTGGAATTGTTCTATTAGTCACCAAGCAATCGTCAAACCTAATAATGCATTATGAAAACAGCATTAGATTTCATTTGAGTAACACTGGTGATCTCATTTCCTTTCCTTTATGTTACTTTAATAGTTACAATTCAACAGCTCTGATGTCCTTTTAACTTGTACAGCTCTGTGTGTAATCAAGCTGGCGGTTTAGTAGCACTCGGTACTCAATTAATTCCAGTTTTTCTGCTGCAGCTTTTTGTAAGAGCATTCTGACAACCTAGAAGGAGCTAATTTTCTCCCACAAGAATGAAAGTCAAACCCAGGACAGAATCAGACCTCACAAAAATAAAACTCCACTGCCTTTAATTAAAGAGACCACATCTGCCACATGTATAACCAAATCTGTGGGAAATAGCTTTGTTAAAGCAAATTTTGTGATCCTGTTTCCTGAGGAAAATTTCAGGTGTGGAAAAGAGGGAACCATGACAGCAGCTGAAGCTATTGTTCAAAATAACATATCCTGAAAGGCAGGCCAAGGCTGTGCAGTAAATATAATTTTCTGTACCTATTTGGGTGCTAGCATATCCAGTGTATCCCAGCAAATTTTCTGCTTGCACCCAGATTGGGAAAAGTCCTTTGATGTTGAGCTGCCATACCCTGAATATTGACAGTTATCAGCAGAATCCTCCCTGGGGGACTGACAGCACCTGTGGGAGCACATGTGCAGCCATTCTCGTCCTCCTCTGCCTAACCTATCCCATCACCTTTCCACTCTGGGTCCCACACCATTAGGCTCCCCATAATCTCTACAGAAAGAAAACACAAATCTAGACTAATGACTAATCCAGTGTCTCTGTGTGAGTGATTGTAGATGGTGTTGACCTGTACCAAACAGATGAAAGCAGGGAAGCTCCTGAGCAAAGAAGCAGCCTCAGTGCAGCTCTGTGGGTTGGTCTGCACTCCCCAGTTAGCAGAGAGGCTTGATTTTGCTGCAGGAACCAAAATCTGCAGTGGTGGGAGACCAAGGGCAACACAGGCTTGTTTGCTGATGCACTTCAGCCTGAGTAGATGAGCCTTGGCCTGGGGTGTGTCTGGGCTCCCCTGCAAAACAGGCATTGTCCATCCTGGGAGGAAGTCCTGCTGCACTTTCCCTCCTCAGTGCCTAGCCCAGCTTCTCTTGAGCTCTGATTGCCAGTCAGTTGGAGGCAGCACCAGCAGAACCAGCAGCAGAGAGCTGTCCTGATGTCGCTTAGTAAAGAACTGTGATTCCTGGGGGACTGCTCTCATCTTCTTAGGGATATAAGGCAAGTCTCCCTCTTGCTACATAACATATGTACATGCAGAGCAAGCCTTATTCTTTCACCTACAGCTGGGAGACAGATACTGGCATGGGTCTTTTCTGTCTCACCTTAAGGCTGTTTAAAAAATCTCTTGCTTTGATAAGAGTTTGTTCACATATATTGTTGTGGCTTTGCATTACAGAAAGGACTCTGACTTTTGTGTGCTGGGTAAAGCAGTAGTTACAGACTTGCTAAGACGTCTCACATGGGAGAAATCTTGCCCTTTTGCTTGGTTTCTTGCTGGATGAGTTACCAAATTTCCAGGGGGGCAGAAAAGGCAGCTCTGCACATCAAGCCAAAGGTACTATAAGCATGACTGACAAAGTTTATTACCCTCCTAATCAAAGCCTAGAAGAAATTAACCACTTAAAAAGGAGCTTGTTCCAGTTGTCAGCTCAAGGTTTCAAGTGAAGGAAGATGTCCCTACATATTTTGAGCTATTATAAAACAGAGATGGCCAAGCTATGATTCCTGACCCACATGAATTTTATTCAGGGACAGTTAATGCATGCCTTTCAGGCAAGGATTATGTTATTTCTCCAACACAGGGAACTTGTCAGACTGCAGGAGGCAAGGGAGGCTGCTAAAGTTGTGGGTGAGAAATTTTACCATGTAGAGCTAACCAACTTGAATCGTCCAAATGAATCATTGCTATAATCCTGTAGCTCGTCTCTTGGAAGGAAAAAACAACTTCTGTCTCTCAGAATAAAAGCCACTTTAAAATGGGAAAAAAAAAAAGAAAGAGGAAACTTGGAGAAAAAAAAAGTAATAGAAAAAAATGCACTAGTGTTTTTAAGAAGAAATAATACCTAGAAGCAAGCACAGATGTAATTTGGCAAGAAATAGGAATAAAAGCCTATAGCTGCAAATATGAAAAAAATATATTTAATATAGGAAAATACAATAAAATAAATCAATTTCCATATGTGAGAGTACAATGTATGAACTAGAAAAAAACAAAACTAATTAATGTCATACAAAGTATTTAAGAGGAATCAAAAAGGCTTTTTACAAGTATATGGGGGAAATGAAACAACAGAGAAAATAGCATGATGAGTAAATAAGAATGACTTACCTGAAGAGGACTTGTTCGGTTTAATACTGGATATTTTTTTTCAATTTTCCCTCTATAAGTCATAGAGTATCAATTCAAATTATATGCTCCACATCAGCTGAGTGCTGATGTGAGAGCTGGGCTTTATACCCTGTTCCCAGCAATTTCCAAACAATCCTGCTCTCAGCCTACCTCCAACAGAGAGACCAAAAAAGCATCTTCCACAGCAGCTGGAGACTTGGGTTTGAATTCTCTCAGCTTTTGGAATCTGGACTCTTGGTCTCCACCTGCAGACCTCACAATGAGGGTTTCATAGAAAAGGTAATTGTGGCCAAGCTGAACATGGGTCTCTCTGGAATAGCCTTTGTCTCTTGCTTCTCTGCTTTGAAAGTGCTGCTGAAGTGGATTCATAGCTAGGTCACTTTAAGCTGTTACAAAGGCATGTAGTCCTCATTCTGAAGAGCTAATGCAACTGTAATTCTAAGAATAAAAACAACACAAACAACAATAGTGATAATAATGAGAATGTAAGAGCTCGATTATCCAACTGAACTGGTGGAGAGACCTCTTTGCTAATCACTCAGGGGCAGAGGTGTCAGTTTTCTATTAAAGGCCAGAGTCATAACTAAAATGACAGTCTATACATATATATTGTGAGTTGTACCACAGCTCATCATTTTGTCCAAGGGCATTTCTGCTTTAAAGCTCATCAAATTGAACATAAGTTCTGTGGTACATCTTTTCAATATGACATCTTAAATACACAATTATTGAATAATTAATTTCATTTTTAAACCCAGAAATTTCAATGGCTCAAAGATATTTAATATTTTATCAACTCTGGTGATCATAAAAGTCCTTCCCCAGCCATTTCCAGATAACATAAAAATTGGTGAGAGAAGAAATAATCAGAAAGTCAGCTACCGCTACCCAGTGATTGTATTTTATTGTCATTTTGACCAAAAACACATCACTGGTTTATTGAACTTGACATAAAAAAATGATCGGGATCAGCTTCTATGCAGAATTGCTCCATCAGTGTCAAGACCATTTAGATTATGTCTCCTTCAGTTTCACCATCCCTCCTTCCAACTTTGTTATATGATACTGAGCAAGTCCCTTCTGTATCATCTGCAGGATGAATTATGAGGATGCAGGGTAGTTTTCATAGCTGTCTGGGGGTTACTATATTTCTGTTCTTTTGCAAATGTCTTCAGTGTATGAGCTATTTCATTATGCAGAGCAGTTAGGCTGACAAGGCTAGGATTTCCAAACTTCTGGCAGCTCAGCTGGCTTAGGCTCAACAGCTTCACTTGAGATGCTGAATATCTGGAACCCCCAACCCAATGGCCAAGATCTTTATATCATGGATGAGTCAAAATTATTTGTACTTGTATTGATTGAAATTTCTAGGGGGGAAGAAAAAAGTACACATGCTCTAGGAGAACAAAATCATCTGTTTCATGAAGAAGCCTCTGAAATTATCCCACAGTGCACAAGTGGTTTGTTTGACAGCTCTGTTGACTGCTGTGAATAGCACCAAATAGCAGAGAGTAGAGTGAATTTCACTACAATAAGTTACAATAACTGCAGGACAAAGATGGACAAGAGGAGAGAGGCTGATCTAGTCTTCCCACCACTTTCCAATCCTTTTCTTTTCAGCTGATTCATGTGTGAGAGGGTCTGCTGTTCATAGAGAATAACACTTCAGGACCTCAAACATTCTACTATAGTAAAATGCGCCAGGAATAAGGGCGCAGAGCCAAGGTTTTTAAAGGTAACAGTAGTTACTATCCAGTGAAAATTTTAGTGGTAGTTTTTTAAAAGGGATCACTGAATCAACATTCAGCTGAGGCTTCTGATGACTGAGAATGGACCAGTTTGATGTCATAATTAAGACAAAATCCTATGAGTATTACAGAGATTATAGAACAATTAGCCTAACTTCTTTTTCAATAAAGCATTAGATACCATTTTTTAGAGATCAGATGGGAACATTTTTAAAAAAAGGAAAATGTCTTGATTAAAAGGCAGTCAACCTTCCTGAATGAAGCATAATCATGTCACATTTAGAAAGGTAATAAGGCAGTTGACTACCATTAATCTTCAGTAGATCAAAAGGATATAGATAGCATAATAAAACTTCAGTGACTGCATAACGAAGTTTCACAATGGTTATAAAGAGTAATGAGTTGTAAGAAAGGCAGAAGAAATTTTTCTGGTATTTATATACTATAAGATTTTGACAACAATTATACTTCTATGAATACCCATATGTGTTCATCTATTTAAGGTTAAAAAGTAACTGTTCCAAGAAACTGATATTCATGCCAGCTTATAAATTGCAAAGCAAAACATAGGAAGATTATTTTTACAAGTGGTATTGCCACTTTCAAGAATGAATTTTACAATGTAGAGAAAACATCAACAAAAATCTCAAAAGAAACAGCAAGTCAGCAGATGAAGAAGTAGCTGAAAAGCAAATATTTATGAAAGAACTCACAAATACAGATTTATGTTTGAAACCCTAGGCATTCCATCTAGAAATTACTGAGTTTTAAAAAACATACACTATCTGAAAAAAAGAAAAGCTCGTCCTACTATCAAAGCTCTCTCTGAAAATTCAGGCAGTATGGGTTGAATTTCTGGCTCTGCCTCACTCTCCCTGTATGACCTTTGGCAGGTCACTTATGTCTCAGTTTCTTCTCAACAAAGTGGGAATCAAGTTTCTGTGCTGTGTAGAGGTTATACCAGGTAAATTCATTAACATCAATGACAATGTACAGCAGTAAGGAGCAAATAAGCGTTTCTACATGGGATGAGAGAAGTTGGTGGCCACAAAAATCTGTGTTAGGGTTACAGAAAAACAATTTCATAAACATGTTTGGTTGTTTGGTTCTTTTTTTCCTTGACATTTAGAGTTGTTGGACTTTTACCAAAATCCAGAATGTCTTCCAGCTTCAGTAGCTGAGCTTCAGCGTGATAAGGTACCAGATGCCAAATGAGACAAGGCACCTGTTCTGCACCCTTGCTGCATTAAGTAACTATGTGCAAAAAAATTTAGATGTTGTCAAAAAGTCCCTGAAATTCAAGCCATTGCCTCTATCAAAATCTTGAGCTACTCATAGAAGCAGTGAGTTTGTGTTGAATGAATTCACAGTGAAGTATGCCTTGCCTCCTCAATTAAATTGTGTGTCTACAAGAGTATGTGCATTCATTTCTGTGTGAATTTATAGATTTTTTTTTTTCAAGAAACTGGTTGATAAAGCAGTAACAGAAAGCTTGTTTGTATAAATGAATTGGAGCCAGCTGGTGAAATATAAACTGAAAAGTTCAAAAGGTCAAACAGACATGTGGTTGGAATGGCAAAATGTCACATTAGGTCAGAAAGTGTCACCACAAAAAGAAATACACAGGCGAATTTATACTTTACGAAACAGCTAGGAAGAGATAATGATCCATCACTGATGTGTATAATAAATGGTGCTGCATCCAGTCACGTCCATCCCAGTGGTGCCTCTCAGGGATCAGCCCAGCCCTCTTCAAAATCTTTATTGATGATCTGGATGTGGCGATTGAGTCTACCATTAGCAAACTCGCAGATGACACCAACATATATTGGGATGCTGGATGGTAGGAAGGCTGTGCAGAGAGACATGGACAGGCTGGATAGATGGGTTGCGACCACCAAGACAAATTTCTGGGTCCTACACAACCTCATGCAGTTCTACAGGCTGAGGGAAGAGTGGCTGAAAAGCTGCCCTGTGGAAAAGGACCTGGGAATGTTCATCAACAGCTGGCTGAATATGAACCAGTAGTGTGCCCAGATGGCCAAGAAAGCCAATGGTATCCAGGCCTGTGTCAAGAATAATGTCATCAGCAGGACCAGGGAAGTGATTTTCCCCCTCTATTCAACACTGGTGAGGCCACATTTTGAACCTTGCGTTCAGCTCTGGGCCCCTCACTACAAGAAAGACACTGAGGTGTTGGAGTGAGTCCAGAGAAGGGCAATGAAGCTGGTGGAGAGTCTGGGGCACAAGTCCTGTGAGCAGCAGCTGAGGGAACCTCCTGGAGAAAAGGAGGTTCAGGGGTGAATTTATTACTCCCTAGAACTGTCTGAAAGGAGGCTGTAGCCAGTTGAAGGTGGATATCTTCTCCCAGTTAGCAAGTGACAGGGCAAGAGGACATTACCTCAGCCTGCATCAGGAAAGGCTGGACATTAGGAAGACTTTCTTCATAGAAAAGGTGAGTAGACTTTGGAATGGGCTGCCAAGGAGGTGGTGGAGTCACTGTCCCTAGAGGTGTTTAAGGAAAGACTGGATGTGGCACTTGGTGCCATGGTCTAGTTGATGTGGTGGTGTTCAGTCATAAATTGGATTCAATTATCTCAGAGGTGTTTTCCAGCCTAAGTGATTATGTGATTCTCTGATCTTTGAGCATCATGCTAATAGCTAAATCTGAAGATTGGCAGTAGTCATAAGACAAAGAAAAACAGCTCAAATATTTTTAGAAGTCTTTTGCGATGTGACCAGTTCATACTTTCATGAAGAAACTACTAATCCACAGAAGAAATATAAGTTCATGTTCAAAATAAAAAGATATATTTATTTTTTTCATATTTACACACTTAAAATTTATTTGGACAGCATGCCTAATGAACCGTACATCTACAGAGATAAGGAAAAATTCAGCTGTGTTTACTGCCTTTTGTTTCTGTTTAATTTATGTTTGTTTGCAAATTATTCTAGATTCCTAGCTTCTAGGTTAATTGTTTCTCAATTTTTACTATTATTGCATTACACATACATGCAGGAACTCATGGTCCGGACATTTTTACTAACTGCAAAGTGGGAACTGTTCAGAAGGACATTTTGCATCAAAGTTGGTGAAATGCAAGGAGGCAGAGCCAAGCACATCTAGCACTTTGGGACTGAAGGTGCACAAAGGTCTCACTGGTGGGGTTACAAAGGTGTGATTATACAGAACCAAGGAAAGGAAGTGAAAATCTTGTCCATGTTACATATATACTGTAGGACAAAAGCTCAAAGATTTCTGAATGCTGCAGCCAGACCTACCAGTGTGAGAACATAGCATTAATATGCTACTATATCCTCCAGCCTTCACTGCAGACCACCAGGACCAGACTAGATCCAGCTTCAGATTGCAAGAACTGTATGTAATGCTGTCATCACAGCATCATTTCATGGTTTTTTTTCCTTAGGGAGAGTTCTAAGGAAACTTTTTCATTTTGATACAGTTGTAGAAATAAATGCCCTAAGCAGGCCCAGTATAACTGCTCCCAAGGGTATGATTGTCAAGACCTTTCATTAGAGCTGAATACTTCCAAAGGAGCTCATGTTAATTTTCCAATAATCTGCACAAAACACATTCAGGATTGTGAAGCTGGAGAAGACTAACTTGGCTTTTTTTACAGCCCAGTAGTCAACTGAAGAGTCTCATTGGTTCATGGATGAGGAACACAATAAGTTTAGGCTACTGATAATGAAGTCTTCAAGAGATGCATCACACATCTACTTAAGACATTAGTTACAGAGGAAGCTGGCCATGCAATTCATCATTTCTTAGTTGTTTGTCAGGGAAACAACCGATGCCAGAAACTACTGATAAATGTAGAGAAGCAGCAGCCTTAGCAGGATATATCCTTTACAAGCATCTTTACAACATCCCATCCTTGTGGGACATAAAGGTCAGAAAACAGAAAAAGTCATATCAGAAAAAGGTGAAAAGCAACCAATACAGACTAAGTACCTTTAAAATGCAGTTTAAGGAAGTAATAAACCATTATATATTTATACTGAATTTTATTTAAATTCTAGAGGTCTAAAGAGCAAGACTGAGGTTCTACAATACTTTATTTAAATAAGGGCATTGACACTATAATAGGTATATCAACAATTTGTTACAAGGAAAGAAACCTGTTTAGAACCATGGCTACTCTATCAGTAATCTAATCAGGGCCAGGTCTTAGTCTAGAGCACTGCCTCACCATAGTCCATGCTGCTAGAACTCCTTATGGCAAGGAAGTGATTTGTGGCAACAAGCAGTGTCCAGACACCTTCTTTATTGATATATATTGGTATACATATATATATGTATAATACCAGGGTATGAAGCATACAGAAAAGCTATAGCATGCTTAAGATAAGACATATGTCCCATATACAAATAAAAACACTCAGCCTTTTTTTTTTCAGGTTTAAGCCAAATATATTCCTCTTTCACTATTGCTAGCTGTAACTTGGCCACTTTATGTTCCCTGAAAGATGAAGTAGGGAGGTCTCAGTCTTCTCCCACATTCCAAAAATAAGGATATTTGTTGGCCATGATCACAGTAACACCAGAGGTATCATCATAAATAAGAGTTGCTTAATATAAAACAGATGGCAGAGCAAATGAAAGGAGATGTTTTAGAGATGAAAAACCAAGAAGGGGAGCCATCCTGTGCTGAAAAACTGGGATAAGAGGCAATAAGGCTACCTTCATTCAGCACAAGTCATATTCACATTTGTACCAGATTGTGAGCATCAGCACTTTACTGAGTCGCAAAAAAAGGCCTAGAAACCTTCTTCTGTTTCTTACTCAACACAGAACACCAAGATGAGACAGTTACAGAACAGGAAGGACCCATAAAATCTATGGAAATTTGTCTCCAAGGTCTTAATTTTAATTAATGCTGCGCTGCCCCTCTTCTCGTTAACACTGCCAATATCCACCACGCTCAGAGTGTATGCAGAGGTACAGCTGACATCATTGACTGTCACCAGGAGTCACTTTCTGAAGGGAAATGGCTGTATTCAAAGCACTTGCAGGACCTCAACATCGACCACTGCCACCTCTACAATAGCAGATGATAAGCTCTTCCTCAGGCAGTAGGTTTTGCTCTTGCTGAGCGGTGGCTGGCCAGAGGTGATGTCTTGGAGTGAACTACCATCCCAGCTACATGTGGTGAGTCACTTTTGATCAGTGAGTGGGCCAATGTGCATCTTCCTTTTCTTTGGCTCCTCATTTTTTGCACACTTGCCTAAGAGGCAACATTTACAATGCCAAGTCATCCTTGGCATTGTATAAACCTATAAACCTAGCCCATTCCAGCCCTAAAACCTCTCTCTGCCTTTTGAGAAAAAGCTTCCCTCAATCACAGAGAACTGGGCCTGTGCTGTCTACATGCTGCACAATAGAAGAATGGTGGTAAAGTTCATATTTTGACTAATGGCTGCCTTATCACTGCACAACTCCCTTATGTTTGTATACGGAAAACAAATGAAAACAGATAAAATACAGCATACTAGTCAATCTTCTTGCTTTGATTCATGTAGAAATAGTTATATCTTACAGAAATAAATATTTCTTTTTTTCCAGCTGTATTGAAGGTCTTTGATGCCTAAGGCCTGCCTAAAAACAATGTGACAGAAATCACGTGACTAACAAAGGCCATAAAATTATTTAAGTGGTTGCTGTTTTTTTTGTATTGCAGAGGATACAGAGGCAAGTCAATGGTATGTTGGTTCATGGCTTTCTTGTCCAAATACTGGGATTTTTTGGTACTTTGAAATGCAGGATAACAAGAACAGAGATCCTTGAGGTCTCAGTGTTTAGCAACTTAGTCTGTTCCTAAGCATAATAGGAAAAATTGATGCCCAGGCACACTTGCAAGGGCAATCTATTTGCATTTCAAAGGCAGTTAGTTTTTAATCATGTAGCTGTTCACTCATAGAGTGCAATTATAATTCCATGTTAAAATGAATCTCTAAGTAGAAAAACAAAACAAACCCAAGGGAGTGGGAGTGGGGGGGGCTGGCACAGAGGGGGAAGGAGACAATCTGTTTCAGTAAAAGAGAAACATCTTCCAGGAAGAAAAATTACAGCTGAAAGATTCCACCTTACTATGATAACATCCAAACCTGCAGTTTAAAATGCAGTTCATTCTACATTCAAAATTACTAGGATTAGTACTACATACAGAATTTTTAGCAGTTTTTTGCCTATTTCTGAAAGATTGGGATGAACTCATCCTAAAATATAAAAGATTTTATTCATTTCTCTTTGTGTGTCATAAAACATTTTTTTAAAAGCATTTAACCTATTGAAAACTTTTATTCCCCAGAGAGTAGCTGAGAACTCACTGAACAGCAGTGCATGCACTCTGGACTGGGAGAGGCTGAGAAATTCTGTGTGCACAAGGACCATGAGCTGTGAGTACAGGAGAATGTTGTGTTCCCTTAAAAATGCCACAGAAATCTTGGTTACAAATCTTTACTGTGTACTAATTGAAGGGGGACAGTTGGAAAAGCAGTGTTATCACCTAAAAAATTAAACCTGTTACAAATGAGTGAGAGATTAATTCCCTCAATTGGCTTATTAACATCTTTCGAGAATATTTTTTTACTTTGTAGGGTTGGGAGGTTTTTTCAGTGGATTTCACTTTGCACCGTTTTCATTCAACTGGAGCTCCCCCTCAAGGAACACAATGGGAAAATATTTCTGCAATACAAGATACAGATTTCTCATTTTGACTAGAAGAATTGTTATAGCCTTCAAAATCTTAGAGATTTTATTCTGAATATTCCCTCACTTACTGTTAATATATAGTTTGCAAAGCAATTTCAAGTAGAAGTGAGACTGTCCTTAAATAAAGAAACACAGGCCAGAAAAGACTAGAAAATGGATTTGAATGACTTTGGGGATTTAAGTATGATTTTATTCCATCTCTAATTCTTGTACCATAAAGAATCTGATACCCACACTCTGCAGTAGTACAAAAAGATTTTGCTTTGGCTCAGCCCTGTCCCTCACCCTTCATCACAACTTTAATGAGACCTGCTAGATGGGTCACTGCAGGGAGCTCTTAGCAGAGCACTTCTGCTCACTGTCAACCAAGCACCACATTCAGAAGACATGATGGGCCAGAAAATACCCAGTGTCAAAACGGGGGACACAGAAGGACAAGTTACCCACACTGTGTCACGGAGGTCTAGGCCATGGTATGCAAAAACTGTGGAAGGAACTCTTCCAAGTCGTGGTGACCCTTACCCTTAAATATTGCACTTCTTCAGCCTTACTTCTCTGTATAAATAAAGAATAAACAAAGAAACTCAAATCCAATCAAAATGGCAGTATATATTGCACAAAACACAGCACATCACAACTTTGGGGTGAAGAATGAGTCATATATGACAAATGTCATTCACTTGCCTGAATTAATTTTGCAGCATCATTACTAGTATGATGATAGCCAGACAGGGAGGGCTGAGGGAAAGGAGGGAATACCCAGTACCAAACAGTTGTCACTAAGTAGGTGAGCATGAGTGAGAACATCGTCATCAGGAATGGGACTTGATTTTGTTCCCTTCTCAGTGCCTTTCCAGTGTCTCTTCACCT
>VZDJ01000101.1:1379956-1402168 GCA_008694505.1 Cyanoderma ruficeps | reverse complement strand
ACTATTTCCACGTCCTCACATTGAGTAAAGACAATAGTGGCTGTGCCACTCTTATGGGCTCCACTCTCCATGTTTTCCCAATATTTACTCTGATTTCTTCTTTGATTTGTGGCAGTTAGTAAGATATTTAATGAGTCCAACCCTCCCAGGAAGGGGTGCCTGGTTTTGTTAATACTGAAATTATTGGTTTTCATTGCCTCTTTCCTTTTTTTTAAAATTTATAGTTGCCTTTTTTTTTTTTTCCTAAACAGTACATAGGCTGGCTCTCTGCAATCACTTTGCAGAGAAGAGGAGAACAGAGGGGGAGATAGTGGCTGAATGTTTTCTCACTATTATCATAGTTTATAAAGCTAATGTCTGACCTGTGCATTATTATAGTACCCTAGATCTATGACAGCAACTTCAGAAATACCATTTTTAAGGTTGTTCAGGGACCTGGTCCTACTCTTAGGACTTCATGGTACAGTTCAGCGTGGTATGATTTGCTGTTAGAATCTGGTTTTAATTTCACTTCTCTCAGGAAGTGAACACGCAAAGCTTTACCTGACATAGTATTTTTCACTTGGTTTTCTTTTTAATGTTGTACAGTTGATAGAGAGCAAAGTGACACACATTATTGGCCCAAGTAATGTGGCCAATTTTAAGGGCCTTAACCAAATCCCTTAAAAGCTACAGTTTCATGATATTTTCCTTGGCACAATACTTAGATTTTGTATTTTGTAAGCCCTCACAGTTTTGCAGTGGACTGTGCACATACAGCCTTGCCCTGCATTGGTTTCAATCCTGAAACTTCGGAGTCGGGTACTGCCCTTGATTCGACCTAAGCAGCTGGAGTGAATGCTCAGTCATTCACAAGCACGTTTGCCAGAGATATAATAGCAAAACTTTGTAAATTATGTATATTTATTCAACATAAATAACTGCAAGGCAGACACAGACAGTGAAACCAGCAAAATCAGAGTTTCCTGGAACCTACTGTACCTACCTACCTACCAGTAAGTATGTTATAGCTGTAGAATCTGCTGAGAGACAAGAGTGGTTTTTGCTCAATTTTTTTAAAAAAACATGAGTAGTAACTCTTTGAAAGTGAAATAAGTTGCAGCTAAATGGACAGAAGGGATTTAATTGACTTAATTATGTCAAATTTAATTAATTATTGTTCAGCTGGTGCAAAGCAAGATACTCTTCTGTGCTATACAACAAAATCTGTAGAACTGAAAGTAAATCCATATAATTCCTTATTCTCTCAAGAATCACCTTAATGTTAATATGACTCTCTATCAGAACCAAACCTCAGTCTAGTTTTTGGTTGTAATGGCACCTCTTTTCTATAACCAATTAGCACAAAAACCTCTTGCATGGTTCTCCAGCAGCTCAAGTCACAAATTTATGGCTTTGAGGGGAAAGCAGAAATTATACTGCTCCACAGTTGATAGTCCTTTCCTGCCCATACACATTTACTGAGAAAAAAAATCAATGTTCCCTGTCTTTTCTATATGCTGTGGCCTCTGGGCTATGACCTGGAACTCCAAATGTTTCAATCCACACAAGAAGAGCTGGAGGGAAATGGTCAGCAGCCAGGCATGTCTGTACTCACAACCATGTTTTTACTTTGAAAGCAGTTCAATTGCAGTAGGATTTTTTATTTTTAGATGTAAATTAAATTCCTCAAGTAAAGGGACCTTAAAACTCTCAGACATTAAAACTGTAGAAATCCCCCATACATAGCAACACTTTATATACTTTTTTCCTAGAGAACAATTGTTTTGATTCTTCTTACTGTCCTGTTAGCTGACTAAACCCTTTCCCTCCTCACCTACACCTTCATTTCCATGGACGTGTAACATGCAGAAATTGCAGAGTTCAGTTACTCTATCATTATGTTTATACCCCATCTCTTCATTACTGCTGGTCTCTCATTTGTCACAAACCATGTGCAAATAAGCAAACGCAAGCTTGTAACACCTAGGCAGCATCAGAAATTTCTATTCATGCAAGAAGGAATAATTTTGTGCCCTGTGTCAGCTGGCTTTGTGGTTTGCAAAGGCTGTCGTATAATGGGCTGATCTGAAAGGAAACAAAGAATGCATCAAATGCAATTGGTTTTGCTACTGCTACTCCCACCAAAGAAGGCACTTTTCATTTGTCTCTGTAATAAGGGAGCCTTTCCACTCACAAGGTACATTAAGAAAGAATGTGTGCGTGGGGGGGGTCCCCACTGTGCAGTTACCCTGATGTTTTCAGGACTTTTCAGATGGCTTCTGCTGAATTGGATGCATAAAGGAAGAACTAATCCTGCTGAATCAGGAAATGAGACAATGGGGATACTCTGTATGGTTCCCATTAACTTTATATTACAGTCTGCAAAGGCTACAGCTTTGAATATTTGATATTTGTCTAAGTCCAACTGAAATCAATGGGAATTTGGTGTACAAGTTCAGACAAGCTGCATGGGGAATGTGGAGGACCCTGGCAACCAGAAAAAGAACATTCTCTACATTATTCATGTATTTAGAGTCTGTATCTCAGTGCTCTGAGTCTCATCTGCAAAAAAGGACTATTGAGGCATCTGAGTAAGACTGAGAAACAATTTACAACCTTATTCTCTAACATACCTTATGCTTTGGGTGTCGTACCATTAAAATCTAGAATCACAAGGAAAAAGTTCCATTAATAGAGCAACAAAGTTCATTTTAACAGCAGTCCATATGCTCCAATATCATCTATCTTTCCATATTGTTAAGCTAACTAGTGGCATCAGCTTGTTTTGTTGACTAAATAGATTAATTAATCTAAGAGAGGCATCCCCATTATCTTCCATTCTCTGCACAAAAAAAGACCAATCATGATGTGCACTTATATTAAATTTTGTCTGTAAAATATGCTTGCTTGATATTGTAGGCATTTGCATTTTATATACTCCAGTTGCCATCTGCTAATGGTAATTTTATCATTCAATAAATAACACTAAAGAGATCAACATTAATGAAGATTAGAGAATTTTTTAATATAATGAATAATTTTGGTTTATTTCTGTGAACTGCTACTGCAGCCAGCAATAAAAAGGATAATGCATTAAAACTAAAGCACAATGATGAAAGCTGTTGTCAAGGTTCTGGCATAGCGGACGACGAAAGGGGATTGCAGATTCCCAGAGTGTTGACTTTCTCTACCCTTTACTAAGGGGTAATGTGTGACTCATTATGCTATAGACAGATGGGACTACTCCAGAGAGACTGAGCTTGCATGCTAACCTAGCAGAAGTTTCAGGGGGGGTTCATAGCTTAGATAACAACGTCTCCAGCAGGGCAGGAGGAACCTGGGTATGACCAAACCTTTTACAGAGTGAAGGCTTTAGATCCCAACTCAATGAAGAATGCTTCTTAAGGAGATCATTTCAGGCCTGCTGAATAGTTCAGTCAGTTGGCTACCACTACCAGTTTAAATACAAGCATTTGATTACAGGCTTCTCTTAGTATATATATGCTAAGGTATGGTTTTAGGTATTTCTTTGCTAACTGAGATTTTAATTTGATTATTTTCTCAATCTATCAAAGAACAAAAAATACTTTTTAAAGTCTAAAACACACATTAGGTTTTGTCCTGTTTTCTGAGGTATAGCCCAGATTTTTCTGAAGTGTGATCAAAAACTATTCTCTTAGCAAATTAGAAAGTAGTTTAATCCCAAAATACAGAGCTCAGTTGTCCCCCAGTAAATTCCAGAATGCCAAGTCTGTATTTCCATGTTCACATCTTCTGCACTGAACATCATTTGTAATTCAAATCCTGGATCCAGGAAATGTGACAGAGACACGGAAGCAGTAGCACTGTATCCGACCAATAAGTAAGATGAATTAAAGATAAAATGATATGTCCTGTGGATCAGACCAACGATTCATTTGCCGAGTATTTTTTCCTTGGCTATATCAACAGGAGATGCTGCTTAGAGAGACATCATGTTATCTAGTAACTAAAACATGGTGTTATCCACTGTGTTGTGTTCATTTCTAGCATCCATGATCATTGGGGATGTTGGAGGGCACAACCTCTTTCTTTGCTATCTGTTTATGGATAGCAATGGATTTGTCTATCCCTGCTTGAGTTTCCTGATATGGTCTGTATCCCTCAACTCCTTTCAGCAACAACATCCATCAGTTATTGCAGGTTGGTTGGATTTCTAGAGGTCACCTAGTCCAACTTCTTGTTCAGTTTATGGTTAACTTCAATGTTTGACCAGGTTTCTCAGGCCCTTGTCCACCTCAGCTTTGGAAATCCCCAAGGATGGAGATTCTATAACATCTCTGGGCAATATGCTCCTGTGTTTAATCGTGTTATTTGGAAAAAATATTTTCCTAATTGGAATTCCTCTTGCTTCCATTTCCTCATTTCATTTTGTTAATCTTTGTCTTATATTTTTTCTATCCACTGTATAAAAACTTCATCTTTTATTTGTTTTAAAATAATCTCCTCCTAGATTCAAAAATTTCCCCCTGCAGTAGAGGCTTAGGGTGAGAAGTGTCATGAGTCTTTTTTTACACTAAGTGAAATTTCCACAAAAGCAATGGGAGTTTTCTCCCTTGTGTTAAATGCAGTGAAGTGGTCTCTGCTTCTGTTGAGGTATAAATGTGATGGTATATCAATCTTTGGATTATCTAAATCTAATTATCTAATCCAAGATGAACTATGACAGAAAAATTAAATATGTAAGCAGTGATTTATTCTGGATTGGATGCAACTGATTACTTCAAAATAATTTATTCAAAATCAAGTTTGCAGATTGAGCAATGTCTGCAAGCATAGGAGTATGTAAGACTAACAAACCCTTTCTGTGAATGTCCTTCTTTTGTACAAATCCTGAACAACCTGTGGTTGGAGAAAGTATAGAACACTTAAAAATACTTTGAATCTGGTTATTATATGGTTCAGTATTTGATGGTCAGCTGTCTTGGACAAAGGCAGTTATTCCCATGACAGATGAGTCTACATCAGCATCCTACCTATGCTTTATTTTGCTTGAAATGTTTACAGTATGAATAAACTTCTCCCTGAGAAGAAATTTCCTATTATTTTTTCTCACTCACCCTGTAACTTTTTGTCTTTTAGTAAAAGACCTGCTAAGTAATTGCTCATCAATGAAGTGAGTTTTTCCCATTGATTGATTCCATCCTACTATAAACTGATAAAAACGATCCCTCATCCATTCTGGAGTCTTCAGAGGTAAATAATTTGCTGTGTCAACTACTGCTGTAAATAATTCTTGGTTTATGAACCCTGTGGACTGAGGCACCATTTTCTCGCTATAATTCTAAAATAAAACATAATAAAATATTTTGTCATTGTCTTGAGTAAATGATGACCTCTCAGGCATGTGATTCTAAGACAAAGGAGAGGAAAGATTAAACACAAACAATAAATACAGACAATTGAAAGTAGAGTGCGACAATAATGCAAAATACTGTTGAAGAGTAACTTGCCATTCTTTCCAGTGGCAAAGAACAACAGAAAAAAAACATAGATGGAATAATTTACTGCAGGAAGTGGGGCCTAGATTTTGGCTCACAAACCAAGATAGAAGGAGCATAATGGCAGTAATCATCAAGCAATTCTGCCAGGATGCATGTAGTCTGGGCAGGTGCTGAAGTTGTGTGTGCACCAGGGGCTAGTCAGGATTACTGTGCCTGTGGTGGGTGTTGAGGGAGAAGCAGCTCCAGCAGTTTCAGGTCTCCAGGAGCCCTTGGTGTCTTGAGCCCAAGCACAATTTCCCACCTCAATCTGTGCTGGCAGCAAAGTCCAAGTCCAAAACAGATGGGGCTGGGCAGATGTGTGATGACTATGGTGATTCTCTGACTTCCCAGGGCTCATTGCTCTGCTGTTCCAGCTCTTGTCCCTATGATCCCTGCTGTAGCTGTACTGCCTGTCTTCTCCTTGGCTTCAGCTGATGCTCAGTATCTGACACCTAAAGCCTCCTGCTCAAGTGTTTGGCTACTGGCCAGTTCAGATGCTGTGACCCCCAGCTTAGTGTTGCTGTGCCATCCCTTTGGATGTCTCAGTCTGGCCCTCAGCTCACAGTCTGGCTGTTTTTCCTGTTTCCATTGCTTGCACTGACGCACGAGAGATGGACACAGGCATCTCCATCCAGTGTGTTTTGTCCCCTGTGCTAACATCTGGGTGAACCCAGAAGGCTGCACTCAGGACATCTTGCATTTCCTTCTTCTGAATTGATGTCAGAGTCATTTTGGGGATAAAAAGATCTCTACTGGACAATGCTTACCTCTTAGTAATCCTTAGCTATTTCCCAGTCCTTTAGTCCCCACAGAATTGTTTTGGCAGTGAATGGCCTCTGCAATTTTCACTAAACAAAAATATCTAATTTTTTTTTCAGTAGTCTGAAGTTAAAATGGCTGTTGCCCTCAATGAGCTAATTTGCCTAAACCCAGCTGAAGGATGAAGCCAGATATTCAGACTCAGGTGAAAAGGAACAAAGCCACCCCCGCTATTTGTTACAGCTCATTTTAGTGAATTTAGTTCCCATTGGAGACATGAAAGCAGATGACAGCAGCTATTATCCTGCTTTGTTCTGTTTATTTCTGGTTTGCTCTAAAAGTAATTTACTATAGAATAACCCATGTTAGAAGCTGTGACTCTGAAATTTTACACAAAGCAAGTATAGCTTGAGCATCCTTCCTATATTGTCCTGACAAAGAAGAGTCCTCTCCTGTGTGGAGGAGAGTGGATTTGTCCCAGTGCTCCTTCAGCACTTGGACTGCCTACTAAAACAGCCAATGAGGTTGCCACTGGTAACAGTGTTTTATTTTGAACTCAGAATGGTATTTTTTCTAGGTCTAAATGTCTGGCAAACCTATTAATTGTGCCCGTTCCAGCAAGAAGTTGAAGAGATGTAATTGAAACACTTAACAACCAAATAGTCATTCATTTAAAAAAATACCAACCAAAACCAAAACATCTCGAAAAATTAGTTCCAGACTTAGCACTAAAATAGTGCTTACTTTTTTCAAGTCCATTAGACTGGAATACTGTTAGACTGAGAAAATGTAATCTGGAGCTACACATGCAGTTTCAAGGTAGGGTAAGTGTTGGAAAAATTTTCACTTTTATTATTTTACTAAAATCAAAGGGGCTGTGCCAATTAAGGATGAGTCAAGGATTTGCCTCATTGTTCTGTTAAAATGTCAAGCCACAAACTGCATAGGAAGGCATTGGTGCTGCTTGAGCTAATCAAATGGCCATGTGAAGCCTGAAGTCACCCAAAATAATCTAACAGTCTCCCTTAGCCCTGTGTAGCTGAGCTCAGTCATCTCAAGCTGAATCCCAGTGGTGCTGGAAGGCTAATCTATGCATAGGCTGTCCAAACCAGTTACCAGGAAGAGAAAATGGGCCACTATATTGCGCCTATTTCAGGAGTTCATTTGGACGGTGGAGAGTAAAGAGTGAACAACAATCAAAAGTAAATACATAACCTGAGCAATCTAAGGGACTATGTATTTTAAATTCTGAGGATAAGGTACGTGCTCTTGGGCAGGTAATCTGACTCTTTTGAATTAAACTCTGGGACATTTAACAGGCAGATGCATTTTTTTCATTTCCATGGGAATCAGTGAACATTTATTCCTTATGCCGTCTTCATTGAAAACTGTTCAAACAATTGCAGCAGAACTCCATCACAGAGCCAGCTGAATCAAAATATAATAAAAAGCAATTTTTCTAGAGATCCACCCAGAGACCCAAGGGTTCTCCTCCTGGCAGAAATAGTGATGTGTGGCATTTGGACTCGGCCAAGCTCATGCCCTGTGAAAGACAACAGACAGCAAACTCAGAGATTGTGAACAATGAGGAGACAAGGCAAGAAAACAGCATTTACTGCCTTCTTCAAAGCCAAAAATCGTCGCCCTTACCATTATTTGCTGTCTGTACTTTATACTATTGGAGTTTTCTGTTCCTTAGTAATATAAAGGCAGGTTTATGCTATATGTCGAAAAGTGTTAGGTTTAGAATTGCTTCCTCAGCTAGTTTAAATCAAAGGGTTGCTTCATCTTCTGAGAATAAAGGAAAGTGTGTAGTGTGTAGTGATAGGGAAACTTTTAGGAGGCAAATACGCACAAAAAAGAAGCTGTATTATTATTATTATTATTATTATTATTATTATTATTATTATTATTATTATTATTGCAAGACATAAGGAAGCAACACATCAGCTCAGACTGAGTGTTTTATGTACACCTTAAGAAAGGGATTAAAGTATGATCACATTGGGTTTATTACAAAGTAATAAATGGAATTGGCTGGTTAAGGATATTCAGTAATTTATCTTGTGGGTTCAAGGTTTACCTTTGACAAAACTCTTTTCTCATGACAAACAACATTTCACTTGGGATTAGCTCAAACAAGTTTATTTCTATATTCCTGGCTTTACAAATGTCAGGTTTATATTTGAGCACATTCATGCATTAAGGAGCAGGGAATTATTAAGAAGGGTTTTATTTCATTGGAAGGTGGTGTTTGAAGAAATTCACAGAAAAGTCACAGATAAGGAGAAAAATATCTTTTGGGAAACATGCAGGTAAACTGAAATTCTACCCTAACTTCCATAGAAAGTCTGTTAAAACATCATTTTATGTAGTTATCACAACTACTACTCAATAGGATGGTCTTTGAAAATCATCTTTAAAGGGTAGTTGGCCTCCCTTCCACGAGGACTGACATGGGACTATCTGTGCACCTCTGTTGTGTCAGTGAACAGCTGCATGATGGAGAACATTGCACCTGCTTTACAGCTGCAAAACATCAGCTCACGAAGCTGAAAGTTATTAGCAGTGATGTAAGTTGGAGAAAGCATAATGATCAGTGCTAAATCCTCAAAATTAAGGATTGAATCGCAGAGTCATAGAATCACAGAAAATTTGGGGTTGGAAGTGATATTAACGTTCCAAGATCCCTGCATGGGCAGTAACACCTTCCATTAGACCACGTTGCTCAAAGCCCCATCATCAAGTCTGGCTCTTACACTTTCAGGGATGGAGCATCCACCATTTCTCTGGGCAACCTGTTACAGTCCCTCACCACCCTTGTAGTAAAGAATTTTTTTCCAATGTCTAATCTAAACATAATGTCTTTCAGCGTGGAGTCTTTCACCCTTGTCTTATCACTACATGCCCTGGTAAAAAGTCCCTCTGCAGCTCTCTTTGTAGGCTTCCTTTAAGTACTGGAATGATGCTATAAGGTCTCCCTGGAGTTTTCTCCAGGCTGAACAATCCCAGCTCTCCCAGCCTGCCTTCATTGAAGAGGCTCTGACCATCTTTATGGCCTTTTGCATCTGCTCCAGCTGTTCCATATCCCTATGCTGGGGGCTCCAGAGCTGGATTCATCACTCCAGGAGAGCAGAATAGACGGGAAGAATCACTTCCCTCACCCTGGCTGGCCACATTTCTTTTGAGGCAGCCCAGGACACAGTTGGCTTTCTGGGCTGCAAGTGCACATTGCTAGGTTGTGTTGAGCTTCTCATCCACCAGTCCTTTTCATGCATGATGTACGAAAAGTGGTTAGTCTGAGCTGATGAATTATATTTTTATGTATTTTAAAGTACTTTTATGTATTTTAAATACACGATTATGAATTTTAAAGGTAAATATATGCACTAGCATATAGATCAGCATCAGAGGATGTCAAAATGTCTCAGCCCACTTCCTTGGCCCCATTCTTCTTTGTCTGGTTTTCACAGGGAAGAAGCCCAGACACCCAGACCAGGGAATGCTGCTGGTTGCTTCAAGGTAAAATGGGCAAGCAGTCTGTGCCATGCACCCAATGTTTAGGTGAAATGCAGACATAATGATACCTGTGCTACTTTCCTTCACTGAAAGATAGAGCTATCTCTATTTCTTGCTGAAATAACTCCAATGAGGCTCACCTCTCATGAAAAAATTGTTTGTGGAAATAAAGAATCCAGTCTTGATGCTGTCAGTGAAATTGCTGCAGACTTAGTTTGATGTAAGTGGGACCAGAAATTGGGGTATAATAATTTGAAAACATTTTGAGGGTGTTATTTTCCCCAGAACTCTTTTATCAGTGTCACTTGGTGTGTTATTTATTCACCACACATTATACTGCAGCTTCCTGACCAGACTGTGACATTTTGCAGCATCTTTTCAACATTATTGTCAAAAATGTCTAAACTAAAAGCTAAAACTTTAAAATAATTGATTTTCCCAGTTTGCTTTAGTCCTATCTTTGCCTCTGGAATATTTCCAAAATCTATAACAGACAGAAATAAGTCGAAATTGCCTTCTCTAAATTTCAAAAGAAATGGAGAAGAAAAGGGGAAAAAAGCTTTTGGAGAAAAGCTTAGCAAGTCAATTAAAAAGAAGTACAGTTTAAAGAAGGGGTTGCATGGTCTAGGGAAAAGAAATCGCTATCAGAATCTTATGGAAGACATTGACTTCAAGGTCAGAATTGTCACTAATGACAACAAAGAGAATTTAAAAAAATGTTCCCTCCTCCTAACGAAAAAGAGAGGAGAATTTTAGTACTTTCTGCTTTGAATTGCTTTAAAAAATACCCCAGCCAAACAAAATACATCACTGTGTGCCCCACTGGCATGAATTTTTTTGCTTAATTGTGTTGCCAAGTCAATTAAAAATGTCCCTTGTAATAGATGGGGAAGCAACATAATAAACTCTTAGTATTACTTTTCTGAAGCAAAACCTGCAAAGAGAGACTTCATGCACAAGGGACTTGTTTTTAGGCTCGGCTCTGTGTAAAATAAGGACTAATACGAAACATTGTGAATTAACACAGTAAGCCCTAAATACAATATATTCTTTTTCTATGTCTCTGCTAGTAATTTAATCAAGCTCAGGAGAGCTCTGTGGCATTGAAGTCAACTGGAAGAGTACAGTACACGTTTATAACATAAAATTACCTTAGCCTTCCAAACTGGATGGCCGCATCCAAATTGCCTATTGGAAAAGATCCATCATCATACTCAATTCTGACTCATGGATCTGCTGGCATTTTTGGAACATCTATAACTGTCTTGCTAAGGAAATCTTTTATGTCTCAGGATTTGAGACAGCCACCCTCCTCAGTGACTTTTTGGTATATATCAGGTTGCATGATAAATGGGGGCTGTCTGCAGGTACCCTGTTTGATGGAAAGCCACCTATAGCCAGTAATAAAAAAGCTCAGAAGGAGCTCCAAGATAGGTGCTTTGTCTGGTTGAAACCTGTAGCCTGCTCCTGAAAGCTGGCGCTGACTGTAGTTTCTCCTGAATGTTTCCTTTAGGGTATGTCTGGAGCTGCCTTTCTCCATCTATATGGTAGTTTAACAGGTAAATTTTTCAGTGTGTGACTATGAACTAAGCGTTCCTCTCCTCAGGTTCTCCCTTAACATGTGGTTATCCTACAGAGCTTCTTGGGAACTTTCATAACAGATTCTCAGATATTTGACTCTTAAATTAATGTCTGAACATTGTGCTCATTTTATTCCATTGGCTTCGACACAGAGTTAATTTCATTGGAATTTACTGTAGTAGAAATGCTACAAAAGTAAAAAAAAGATGACTGGTGCAGCCATTGAAAATTATTGCCTTGATAAACCAAAATCAGGAACAGGACTTAAATATTATTTTTAATCATGATTCACAGCCCTTAGACCCTAATTCTGTATGTACTAAGCGTGTGATGTTGAGAACAATGCTATTAATAGATATATAGAAATATTTCAAAGCCAGGAAAACTAATTCAATGTGCTAAAATATACATATACACAAATAATTGAATTACTTTTACAAAAGGACTAACAAAGCACGCATGATATTTCTTTGTTATGAACAACCTATAAGTATTCCATGATTTCAAGCAGTATCATGAAAATATCCCACTTCCTACTTAGTCACTTACAGTTTGTTTTCTCTGCTATTCTCCTTGTGAAAATGGCCATATAGATCATGTAATGCATTTTGTCCTATATGTTTCTGCCACTGGAGAAACGTATTTCATTAGATCCTAGTCTTACATTGTTTTCAGTGCACACATTTTTACCTATTTACCCAAAATTTATAAAAATAAGTTTCTTCTGCATCATATGCATGAATATTAATAGTAAACACATGCACAGTTTAGATTTGGCAAGTAAGCTGTAACATGTATTGGTATCTTTTAAATGTTATTTCTTTCTACTCCAGATCATAAAGACTTGGGAGGTGAGGGGAAATATCCATATTTGTTGTTATTTGCCTCAGAATGAAATTTCCAGCTAACGTAGCGGGAGACATGCTCCTAAACATGGGAAGAAGATGTAACAGATGTAGTGGCATCTGCTTGCACTTTTGGAACCTTAACTAAAAATGTTCTGAGGAGCAATTTTCCTTATCCTTCTCAGTGAGTACCAACTCAGCTACCCATTGCGAATGTTTTAAATGTCAACATCCTTCTATCACTGCTTATCAGAGACAGAAGAGGAATGACTGCAATACACCATCCAATTTCTCCAAACCCCAGGCTGGAAAAAGCTTTAAAATACTTAACCAATGATATTCTGCCTTTGCCAGCTGAGGCTGAGCCAAGAACACATGAAGGTCAGAAGGAGGACTGGGTTCAGGAACCTCAACATTAATTTGGAAGGTGGGGTACATATCCATGAGATCATGCATATGTTATCATCATCTAATCATATGACAGCACTGGGTCTGGAGAAATAATTTTTTTTATGAAAAAGGGTTTTTATATTACAAATAGCAAATGCTCTTAATTACTAACATAGTTACTTCTCACATAAGGACAAATTCCCTCAAGCAGACCCGTGGAAGCAAATATTTTGCAACTATTGTTATGGATGGAAGAAAAAAACCCAAAGTTGGGAGGTGTTTTTGTTTGATTGTTTGGTTGTTTTTGTTTGTTGCTTTTTCTTTAATTTGGAGGTATTTTCTACTTCTCTCTCTCAGAAGAACTAGGAATCCAATTAATTTGCAACCCCATGATTTGTATGAAACACAAATAGAAGTCTTTTATTTTATATATCTGTTAACAGAAAGAGTACTGCTAGAAGTGCACTTCAAACACTCCCTTGCAACAGCTTATTTTACAGCTTTTCCTTCCTACTCCAAGGACATTACGTAAACCAAGGAACTGTTAGATAGGAGAGTTGTGATGAATACAGCTCTGCAGAAGTTCTCTAAAAATGTCTTCCAGACAAAGTGCCTAATTTTGGAATGCTATGTAGGGACATCATATATCCTATAATGTCAATGTGCATGCTAGAAGATATTGATGGATGCATTGAGATTGGGTGATGGAATGCTGCCATGATGGGATGTCATTGAATAAAGGGGTCACTGAACATGCATGATAAAAGAAAATAGGACTGAGGAAAGCGTTTGCAGACACTCCGATAAAGTTCCTCTTCAGGATGCTCCGTAGGTTGTTCCCTACTCCTAAATGAAGTGTTCAGTATCACCCCTTGGTGCTACATCATGGATACAAACAAGTTTTCACAGCCTGTAATATTTGAACACATCCCAGAAGCAATCTAGCAAAGTAGTCCATACGTGTCAACATTTTTTCTGCCATGGTGCTGTGGTATTAAATGTGCAGAGACCAGGGCAGTGATCATCCCCCTGAAAGGAAGTTGTAGCAAGGCAGGGTCAGTCTCTTCTCCCAGGTAGCAAGTGGCGTAACTAGAGGAAATACTTTTAAGCTGCATTAGGGGATGTTTGGACTGGATATTAGAAAAAAATTCTTCACTGAAAAGATGGTGAGGCACTGTAATGGGTTGCTTAGAGAAGTGGTAGGATCATCATCACTGGAAAGCATAAAATCATATAATCATTAAGGTTGGAAAATACCTCCAGTATCATTGAGTCCAACCTTTGACCAAACACCGCCATGCCACCTAAACCACAGCATTAATTACCACTTCCAGTCCTTTCTTAAACACTTCTAGAGATGGTGACTCTACCATTTCCCTGAGAAACCTATTCCAACGTTTTTCTGTTTTAGAAGATTGTTGTCAACTGGTTGTACTGCTTCAAGAGTCGTCAGGAAGAGATGTACTGTATGCACACTGAACTCTGTAACAGACTTCAAAAAGAGTAAAAACACTCACCACCTTAAAATTATATTAGCCTTGCCTTCAGATGCAATGCAATACAATACAATATTTTTCTTCTTAAAAAAGCACCAAGAAACGTGACTCAATGTTTCTCTTCTCTTGAAAAATGTCATGTTTTGGCATAAGTCTTTATTGATCTTTAGAAACTCCTTGAATTTAAGACAGTGTAGAGAATCTGCCAGTTGTCCAAAATGCAGCAACTTCAATGGGTGGATCCTCCTAACTGGAAAATTTATTATCTCTTCTTTTCAAGTGCCAAATCTGGAAACATTTGTCTTCTTAGCTTTTTGTTAAAGAAATCCATAGCTACTTCTTTCCCACACTTGGAACAGACAGTAGGCAGATGCAGCTTCATGTGTCCATCTTATGGTACAAAAATGCAGTTCACAATATTGTGAATGCTGCATACTAACATCTTAGTATGTTTAATCATTGTCACCTAAAAATCTGAATCAAGGGACACTACATAAACAGTTTTAAATCCTGCTTTAATTCAGGAGTCCATGAACAATAAAGTAGTGGAGAACTAGGCTACCAGGTTATGTATGACGGAGTAACCTCAAGTTTTCATCTTGTCCATGATGGAGTTGAAAAAAAGATATGCGATTTAGTTCTGCTATTTGCTCTTTAGGTTGGAACTAAAGTCTTCGATTTCTATTATATTTTGCTATTAAAGTCTAGGTCTCTTGGGAAACTCAAGATATATTTGGAAGTGTTAAAACTTTTGACATAAATGCAGTAGCAGAAATAACTACTCAGTGCTCTCAAAACTGGTTTGACTATTTAAGTAAACTGCAGTGAAACTAAGTTGTTTGGGAATCAGTTGGAATGTTGCTTGTCCATATCTTCAGCTGGTATAATTAGCTGAGGTGCTAAGCCAGCTGTTTGTCTAGACAGTTAGACTTAAGTTAACCAACATTCGAAGAAAAGAAGAAAAAAGATGCTTGATAGAAGCCACCTAAAGCTTAGAATTAAAGAAGTCATACTTAGGCCCTGAACTAGCTTTCTCCCTCTGCCTCTCTCATCAGCTCAATGCATTTTTTTGACTTGCCTTCTATTCTCAGGCAGGAAGTACCACAGAAAACCTAAAATACAGACATGGCTGCCTACTGGAGACATTGGAATTTGTGATGCTGGAAAGAGTGAGAGACCACACTTGGCATTGGAGATATGAAAGAATCAGGTGAGATTTAGAGTCTGGCTACATGTAAAGCACAGCTAGTCACAAGCTCTCAGCTATGATCTTATTAAAGCACACTGATCTGTTGTCACTCCTGATCATTTTAGAGGGCAACATTTCTATTAGTCTTATGCCATTACATTTACTCTTTCTTTTTTTCTTAGCTGTAGCCTAATGGACATTGTCTATTACTGTAATATCCTACAAGTACTCAGCACATCTGACTCACTGCATAACTCTTCTCTTTGGAGAGCACGGGTCCCAACAGTCTTCTCGCTGGAGAAGCACTGAAGCACTTCCCACACACCTGTCTGTCTGACCTTTGTCCACAATGGCCTTCTGATGGATGTGTCTAGAGACACATGAACCTGCACAGAAACCCTGGAAGGGACTGAAAAGAAGAGGATGGTGTATTAAGTAGACCCTTTTCTTGATTCAGGTGGCCTGCTTTTGGGACATACAGTCAAACCTGGAAATAGAAAAGGGTTGTAAGGTCCAGTAAGATAGATTGTGGCCATGCCAGCTGTCAGACTGCCTTCCAAGATGTCTGTTATTTAACCCTGATATTGAATATATCATGAGCTGAACCTGATTAAAAGCAAATAAAATGCCATGGGCAATTTAATGGGGAATAAATATGTAACAGCGACTTTCTCCTTTGTTATTTTAGCTTGGTCCCTAATCACTCCAGTGACAAGAAACATGTTTCATCCTGCCCTTCAAATGCTTTTCTCTACCAGACACCACCTGCATGAATACAATATTCCTGAAGAAATCTGTTTACTGAGTGGGGTAAGGCAAGGAAACAGGAATATTAACAGAGATGTGAGTGTTCAGCCAGCACATTAACACTGATGGCTCCAGGAAAAATGAAAGAAAGGTGTACACAATAATTTGCTTCGTTTACCAAAGGCAGTGTTGCATGCAAAAGAACAAAATACACACAGTATATATACTGTATATAATGTAGTATTTGCACCTGAATAAAATATGACAAATAGTTACAAACTACCAATAAAGCACAGGCCCTAAAATGGCAAACTTATATGGTTTCTAGAATGTAATATTGAGTCAGTGCTGTAGAATGAATATTTTGGTATTTGGATAATGACTAATTTTTTTTTTTTGGTGGTGGTATTTCTGGAAAAAATCATAAATGTATAAAAATTTCTAAATTATGACCCTTTTTGACTAGATTTAAGAGAAGTAACAAGAAACCTTTGCTCATCTTTGTTTCTCTTCTCGGACACCCAGGTTTTGCTGCAAAGGATTGTTGCGGTACATTGCATCTGTGATATATCCATCCTAACAACGGATGAGGAAAGAAGGAACATTCATGACTTTGCAATAATGAGATTGCTGATCCACAACCTGCTGGCAATTTCTGTACAGAGGAAATAAAGTCAAAGAGAATTGCCAAGGACCTCATTTCCATGCTGATAACTGCATATCTCAGACGCATCCATGGTCAGATCACTCTTTCTGTTATTAAAACTTTTATTGTTATGGCTAAAGTACTGGTGAGTGGTCTTGTCCTCTGAGCAGTGAGCTATCTATAGACTCCATAACTCCAGTTATTTTGTCTGATTTTATTCACTGGCAATTTTTTTATTGCCAAGACTCAGTCAGATAGGAAGTTCAAACTGAGAAGTACCAATTCTAAGAGAAATTTTCCCCTGTTTACCTTTAATTGTTTCCTAATTGATACAAATAACTATGCTGATGCTGCTTTATATCAGTTAGTCTCCAAAGACTACAGTCAGTTTATACTGAAGGTAACCCACCACTGTCAAATTGAAATAGGATTTATACAGTGCCTCATGACAGTATAAATTAGATTTAAATTGGATTTTAAATAAATTGGTGCATTTTCCTTTTGCAGACATATCTCCATTTAATAACACTACACATGGTACACCAGATATGCAAAAACTAGCACTGATGAGATGTTTGTGTAGATGGCCAGTGCTCAGTGTTTTTTGCCTGCTTGAGAGATCAAGGAAATCAAGGGTTAATCAAGGAAACAGGAGGAAGAGTGAATCATGCAGGGACTAGAATGTCTTATCAGCTGTGGCCTGCTCAGCTAGTGAGACAGGGAAGAAACAAGGAAGTGATTTATAGGTTATAGCAGTCCAAGACTTGCACCTCAGGATTTGCTGGAGAGCTATGATACCCTTCACCATGCTCATCCATGTCCTGCAATGCTCTTAATCTGGGAACTTCCTGCCAGCAGACTGCTTCCTGCTCCTCATCTGGGGACTTCCTATTTGACACTGTTTTCCACTATCATGACACAAGTTTTCCACTGCATACTGAAAACAAACCCTTACCTGTCTACGTCCATACCAGTTTCTGTAAATTATACTGTTGCTAAGAATGAAAATATTTAGCCCTAGCAATTTCAAGTATACTAATACAGAGCTATTAAAGTACCATTTATAGGCTGGTGAGGTCTGTCTGCCACTTTTTACAAGTTTGCCTTCCACTGTACTTCAGTATTTAGCTTAGAAGTAGATAGGACAAAACAAAGTAAAGCAGACATGAGTAAGTTACAAGTACTGTGCTTGATATGGAGGTCTGTGTCTCCGGGAAATACGTTGTGATGGATGGTTATTTTTATAATCTATCTTTTTGAATGTCATTTGAATGTCATAAATATCTATTGGATTTTCTAAAAAAAAGTCTTTCTTCAGTCATTACCAGACACAGAGAATATCATTCAGTTGTCTCACTGAAAGCAAGCGTAATTTAAACTGATCTGTCTTTGCAAACAATGAGCACCAGGCACTCTAGCAGTCACCACTAAGTGGTATTTAAACTAAAAAAGATAATGTGAGACATCTAAGTTCTTCTAAAGGTGAATGTGTACCATTTTCTTTAGGTCTGTTAAAACCTTCAATACAAACAGGAAAAGTTAATTACTTTGCTCTCATTATACTATGTCTACCATTGAGGTTTTCTTCTAATCCACCTTCCTACTGCTAACAACTCTTTAAAAAGTAAGATTCTAAAAGAAAATATTTGAATATTGATGCTTCTAGTCATTTATGTAAAGACAAACATTAGAACTATTGAATTATGCCACTTTGAATAAAACTTGCATCTGCATTTATGTGCTGTGCACTGAAGAGAGTTTTCCTGGCTATCAAACTGCCAGGCACACAACTGCAGAGGGAACCAGTTTCAGGCAATTGCAGGAGACATTCAGTGGGTGGGTACATTTGTCCCAGGCACAACATGATACAGACTAATTATATTTATACACATGACATAGACATGAAGACACTTCACAGAAAAATTACAGGCATGTAAGAGAATGTACTGACCTACTACTACTTAAAATTAACCCATTGCCATGTGTTACTATCAACATGAGCATTCAGGAGAAGGGAAATTTCCCCAGGTCCCAGACCACTGTATCACCCTAAAACAAAATCACTATTAGTCTTAGCACTTTCCAGCACCAATTAAGGAAGAATATTCAGCAGTCTGTTCTCTTGAAATTCAAAAGCAGTTAGTAGATAGCAATATTGTCAGGGCTTATTGCACAAATAAGCAATCTGAATCTGAGCAAATTAGAACCTCACAATTTCTATTTAGTTCTCTTAATCTATGTTTTCTTTGATGATTTTGACATTCTGCATAAAGTGATTTCATTAGCAAGGTATCTGCATGATGAAAGCTATGTTTTCTTCTCAGGGAAGTGATTCCAAAACCTTATTTACTCTTATGCTTTCCAGAACTTACATAAAGTCTATCAACAGCATGAAGAGAACAAGTTAATAGCATTGTCTGTGATTTTTCTCCTTACATTTATGTGCGTGATTACAAGCTTGCAGCTGTGAATGCTGCTAATAGATATCAGTTGGAAAATGCTCACTTTCACAGATAAAAGAGGATGGGAGGAGAAAGGAGTATGTTTAGGGGTAAGGGAGGTGGGGTGTGTTGAGTTGTGCTTAATGGTATAAGAGAGAACTCTTATATGAAGAATTGAATTTGTGAATATGTTTTGTATGTTTCTCTAAGTTAAGTTTGCTTGGAATACTTTTTTATTTTTTTTCTTTTTGAGTATATGGTCTGGAATGAGGTAGTTTTAAAGACCCTTTCTGGCCTTTGCTATATGCAGAAATTCATCAGTTCTTAGGTGAACAATTTTCTTTACTTTTTGAAAAGAAGTTATGTTGCTTCTTAAAGGCCTTTTGGTTGATTTTTATTTTGGTTGTTTGTTTGGGGGCTTTTTCTTCTTTGTTATGGATTTTGTTTTTCTGTTTTGGTGCAATTTTAATTTTTCTTTTTCAGTTAATTTCATTGGTTATTGAGCTCTGTTAAAGAGAATTGAGGTGGCTATACCTACACGTGTGCACGGGCTTGAAGAATTTGGATAAGCAATGAGCTAGGTGATGGAAAGCTTTCTAGCTGTATCTTTCTGCTTTTAGATTACGCAAGGAGAGACAAGGAAGGAGAATAATTCTTCATTTCAGTGGTGTGCAACATAATGCTGCTTTTCTGTAGAAGCAGTCGAGAGAAAAAATAGGTGCTCTAGATCCTCCATGTAAGCTCTGTTTTAAAAATATCTTTGGGAGAGTGGGGGTGGGGAGAGTGAAGGGGAGGATCTTCTGGATTTGAGAATTACAGATTCCTTTTTGATAAGAAAAATAATGGGATAAACTTTTACCTATAAAGAATTTCTTGTTCATTATTTGCTTAATCATTTTAGGGAGTTTTCACAGTAGATGTGATTTAAGATAAACATGTAAGAAACAGTAATAACTTCTATTGCAATGCTGGCTGTATATGTCGAAGATTGAAGTTACTCTTCTTAAGATCTTCTAGGATCTTCTTAAAAGGTCCTTATTGCTGCGCTTTTTAAATGTTTCTTCCCCAAAAAACCCCCACTATCTAAGGCACAACACAAATTCTGTATGAAAGAAGAAGCTAATGTTAATATAATGATGGAGGGAAAGGGTGAAATAAAGCTAGCATTCACCTAGTAACAGAGGCAAGCAATTTCTGGAAGGTAAAAAAAAAAAATCATCATTATGTTATAAAGTGTCAGTGTGTTGCAACATAGTAAAAGGAATGGCAGCCTTTCCCAGTGATACTTTGTTAAATAGTCTATTTTGTTTTCCTGTGGGCCTGGGCCTCCACAGGCTGGTGTTCATGCCTATTTACCCTGGGAAGTGAGGCTCCAGAGTTTCTTCTGTAGCATTAGCTTTTGTGTAGCATGGCTGCTGTGCTGTTCCCTTAATAAGCAGCTCTGAAGACATCTGCAGAACCTGCATTTCTAGAAGCAGGACTGGTCTGGGAAATCACCCTCATATACGCAACGCATGAAACTTGATAGTTAAGCTTTTCTGACCTTTAAATGTAAGTGTCCTTACTGTCATTTTGAGTTACTGTGAATTCAGTGAATGAATTCTTATCCCTTTGACTAAAGGATAACTTTGTATGTTTATTGATGCTTGCTCAATTCAGGTATGAGCTAGCATTCAAGGAGCTTCTCTAAATGAGAGCTGCACTTGCCTGAATTCAGATGTTAGCAGAACATGAACAGTTATTTCTGCCCAGAAATCAACATAGCTTCTCTTGATTTAGCCCATTTAAACCAAAATAAGCTATTTCTATATGACATTGAGTAGCCATTTGAAACTAATTGAAATTATGAAATTTTTCCTCACATGATGCTCCTAGTAAGAACTTTGACAACAGTGCTTTTATTGAATTCCTTATGTGGTGCAATAAAAGTATTCCTGATATTGAACCAGCTGATGTGTTGTACTGATTTGATAGAAATATTTATCAGGCATTTCAGTGGTCAAAGAAGCATATAATACAGTGATTAGGTAATTTAAAATAGTGCCTGGAGCTTCCAGAGTCCAATCTAAGTCTGTTCAAATACTGGCAGCATTAAGCAGGCTGAGATAAAAAGGAATTTATTAGTAAGTGGATAATATCATGCCTCTTATAGTGTTATGCAGATAGTTTGCTGCACTTCGCACCGAGAAACAATACAGCTGATGTTTGTAAGTTGTAGAAATCAATTTTGCATGTTGTTTCTAAGAGAGAGATTTCCAAATGGAATATCAAAAAAAGCTGTTTAAAAATGCTATACACCTGACTACACCATAATATAGTATCCTTTTGTTAAAAGGTGAAGGGTGGGGGGAAATCCAGGATGCCCTAGGGTTATCCTCAGGCTGTTTGTGCATGCATGTGCTTAACAAACTTATTTTACAGTTTTCTGTCTCTAACAACATAAAATTATGGGGGTTTAATTTTTTTAAAATTATTTTTTTAATCAGCTACAAGGACACAGACTCCAGTGAGGTACTCTAGGAGTGAAAGCAACCTAATCCTGGGAACAAAGATGAAACCTGTGTTAGGGCATGTATCGGTTTTGTTGTGTGACATAGGTTGTACAAATGCCTTGTTTTCAAAGAGGAGTTCATGTGGCAATAACCAGGTACTTCTAGAGACTCCAGCAAATCAACCAACCTTGGTCATGGCTTGGATGAGTGGAAGTCCATAAATATAGGCCTTTTGCGTCAGCTGAAGATACAGTAAACTTTAGTGTAACTGATGTGTATCCCCAGGCTCTATCAGGCCTCACAAGTGTGAACCTCTGTACAAATGCAAATACAAGCAAGCTGGCTAAGTATGAATGCGATCATGTTTCTCCTTCCTGAATTTGTACTTGAGCTGGGGCCAGGAGAGAAAACGACTGATAGGTCTCGAAGAGAAATGATTCAGATGTTAAATGCTTCTTGCGTGGCACGCCTTGATTTTTTTGGGAGAATTGCTGTATGTTACTGTGAAGCATGCTTTGAACTTCCTCTAGAACAAGGATACTGAGGTGCAACACTTGCCACTAGGGCAGAGTACTGACAGGACTACTCAAAAAAAAAAAAAAA